>VCAZ01000541.1:0-2500 GCA_005784505.1 Bagarius yarrelli
ACACACACACCCACACACCCACACACACAGACCTGCTTGCTGCTCCATTGCTTCAATATTGAGCCTACAACCTGGTGTGGTGTCTGTATTTATGTAAATGGGATTAATGGCGTTAAACAGTCTGTGTGTGTGTTCCTCTGAGGCGGGACACAGAACTCGGCCGCTCTGGATCTCCAGATCTCCATCAGATGGGCAACACACACACACACACACACACACACACACACACACCACAGACGCCCAACAGACCCACGACAGCAGGCTGCTCCACACAGACACACACACACATACACACACAGACTGTATGTCCACATGGACTTCATCGTCATTAGAGCTGTTTAGCAGCAACAAGACATACATTCAAACCGTAAATGTCGAAAGAGAGAGAGGGAGAGTGTGTGTGTGTGTGTGTGTGTGTGTGTGTGTGTGTGTAAAATTTTTTTTGAAACTCTGTGAAGTCAGGAAGGTCTTTTAAAGATTCTTATTCACTCGTACACACTTACTGGGTCTCGATCAGAAACACTTCCTCCTGCAGTTCACTGGTTTTATTAATGTCAGTCTATTTATTTTATTCATTCATTCATTCATTCATTCATTTATTCATTCATCTTTTATACCTGCTTATTCCATAATTCAGGGTCACAAGGATCTGCTGGAGCCTATCCCAGTCTCTAAAAGGGTGAAAGACAGGGGGGGGGACCCCTGGACAGGTTGCCAGTCCACAGGGACACACACAAACACACACACACACCACACACACACACTCACACTCACTCCTATGGGCAATTTTAGAATCACCAGTCAATAACCAGTATCCTCCCAAATACATGTTTTTGGACTGTGGGAGGAAACTGGAGAACCTGGAGTAAACACACACCACACACACACACACACGGGGAGAAAACACACAAACTCCACACACAGAAAGGACCCCTGCAGGGGAATCGAACCTGGGACCTTCTTACTGTGAGGAAACAGTGCTAAACACTAAACCACTGAGCTGGCCACTATTTATTTTAATTAAAGTTGATAAATATAAATAAATTAAAAGGAATAAAGGTGGTTTAATGGAGGACAGGGCTGTCCTTTCTGTCTGTTTTAGAGACATAAAGAAAACTTCAGCTGGACATAATAAAACCACATTATTATTATTATTATTATTATTATTATTATTATTATAGTCTTTTCCCTGAGAGCTCGATTCATGCTCTCTGTGCATGTGACCTTTTATGGAGTTGTGGGCGTGGCTGTAATGAGTGTGTGTGTAGATTAGTAGTATAAATAATTTCATCAGTAAAACCACAAAAAATGAATAAAAAAAAACAATTTTAAGTGATTTGTTTTACTTTGTTTTACTGAGTTTTTATGTTTAAATTATATACATATATATTAATATTTATTCTATATAATCCAGCAGTGAGGATTTCATGAACTTTTTGATAATAAAATTGCAAACATTTAGGCAGAAAATTCACACGCTTTAAAACCGGACCTTTTGAATGATTCTGATGATCAACTAACCGCATCAGATCAGAACTTAGAAAATTTCACTCCTTTGGAAGAGAAAAACCTAATCGCACTCATCTCTTCCACAAAACCGTCAAACTTGTGTGTTAGATCCGATACCAACACACTTCCTTAAGCAAACTGTACCGGCAGTATCAGAACCCCTGTTGAAAATAGTTAACTCTTCTCTCAGCAGTGGGTATGTTCCTAAATCTTTTGTAAATTAGCAGTGATTAAACCTTTAATTAAGAAACCTGACCTCGACCACAATGAGCTGTCAAAACTATAGACCGATATCTAACCTTCCGTTTATTATCTCTAAAATCCTAGAAAGGTAGTAGCGCAGCAGTTATGTTCATATTTACACAACAGAAATAACATACACAAACTTTATCAATCAGGATTCAGGCCTCACCACAGCACAGAGACGGCACCTGGTCAAAGTAGCTAATGACCCTCTTACTCTGGCATCCGATCAAGGCTGTGTCTCGTTGCTTATATTACTTGACCTTAGTGCAGCTTTCGACACCTTTCTAGATCAAATTATAACAATTTCTTCACGATATTCTTCTTCACAGATAAGAAAAATCAGTAGGAATTAAAGGAACAGCTCTTGCGTGGCTCAGGTCCTATTTAACCGATCGTTACCAGTTTGTAGATTTAAATGGTGATTATTCTGCGTGCTCCCTTGTAAAGTGTGGTGTTCCACAGGGCTCGGTTTTAGGCCCACTTCTTTCTCTCTTTACATGCTGCCTGCTGTCTGGAAACATAATATAATCCGTAAGCATGATATCAGTTTCCACTGTTACGCTGATGACACACAGTTATACGTCTCATCAAGGCCTGATGCGAAAGGCCAGTTTAATAAAATTGAGCAATGTGTGAAGGAAGTCTGAGATTGGATGTTATGCAATTTCCTCTTGCTTAATCCTGACAAGACGGAGGTTCTGGTTCTAGGACCACAGGTAGCTAAAAGTAAGCTTCCTGATCACAC
>VCAZ01000541.1:5000-55000 GCA_005784505.1 Bagarius yarrelli
ATACTCAAAGTTTTTTCTTCGATCCTCTCTGAAATGTTTTGTTTATAAGGTTTTTTAAAGAGAAACTCTAAGAAGAAGAAGTGAAAATCTCCTGCTGGATGTTCTTCATGTGAGTGTTTCCGCAGTGTAGAATCGCATGGGCTTTGAAAGGGACATACCGGATGATCACTATTCACAAGTGCACTAGTCATCTGTAGTTAGGGTGTGAAAATAAGGAAACGCCTAAAAGAACCTAAAAACTGTTTCAGGAGATGGGGAAGGTCCTACACAGGGTTGCCAAACGCACCCAATTTTTGTGCACCTGGTCATCTTTTACCCACACAAACAAATGCAAAACCGCAAAATCTGGCAACCCTGTTCCTACCGGCTCTGCAGAATGGTTGGGATTGTGACTCCTCCCTTATTTCTGAATGTTTTTGGAGTGATTTTGAGAAGAAGCTTAGAGTTTGAGCCTGGCAGGAAGTCAGGGTATGATGCTGCCACCACCATGTTTTATTGTAGGGATGAAACTTTATCACATCTCTACTGGCTCTCACACACTTTCAGATGCCTCCAGCATTATGGTCAGGAAAGTGGATAATGGGTTTAATTTCCAGCACCACCAAGCTGCCACTGCTGGCCCCCTGAGCAAGGCCCTTAACCTCAAGTGCTCAGTGTGATAAAAATAAAAACATTGGATAAGGATGTCTACCAAATTTCAGAAATAAAAATTGGCGATGCTCTTCACTTCACCGTCAGCGGCTTTAGTCTGCAACTCATCCAGAAGGACTTTTGGTGTCCTGATGACTTCCTTCATGAGATTTTGTCTGGTTTCGTGGAAGGCTCTGCCTGGTTCTGCTTGTGTTGATAGTGTTTCCTGGTGTAGTGCAGACATTAGTTGTTAAGTTCATCTTGTGTAGGAAGTGTTTGTCCCGATGTTTACTTGTCTGTGAATAACTGACTGTATTATTGTCTCAATAGTCCTTGTTAAAGTAGCGCTAGTCTAAATAATGTCTACTTGTTCAGGAAGTTGCTGTCCACCTAGACCTTGTTGAGGTAGTGCTCATCTAGTTAGACTTATCCATGTAGTGTTCATCAAAGTCACCTAGTCTACGTCTCTTCTACTAGGCTACTGTGTCCGAAGTCTCATCTGCTACTACTGCTGTTCTAAATTCTGTTCTATCATTTGAGTTCACACTTTCTCGACCATCTGTTCTATACAGTCTGATTATCGAGGATTGATGAAATTCGAATGAATTCTCCATCCTCCCGGATGTTCTCCATCCTCCATGTTGTTATTGATCACATGACCTGTGATGTCACAGCGGTGTGAATATAAAGTGTATACAAGTGTGTTAATGGTTAAAGTGTGATGATGAAAAGGAGTGAAATTTAACTAGAATGAACAATGTTTTTATCCTGAAGTATTAAAGTTACTTTAAAACTCTGGTAAAGTCGCCGCGGCGCCGCGCTTTCTTTCCGCCATTTTGGAATCTGAGGAGTCGTTTCTCTCCCGCGGAATCATGGGACAGTAAAGTGTCCATCAGGTGTGTACTTCCGAATTCGGGTGGAAGTAATATCAGAATTCGGACATACTACTCACCTCAGACACTCAGTAACACATGCTATAGAGTGGGGAAGTGTGAGATTTCGAATAAAGACGATATGTAGTCATTTCTGCATATAAAAGAAGATTAGGTTCCTTACAGAGTTCCTCTGTTTGTTCCTCTGTGTAAAACACCAGTAGTGTATTTTCTATTGAAATAGATAAAATCTAAAACAATTATTTGTTGAAAAAATACTGAATTTAATAAATGACTGATAAATTTATTTTAATATACAAATACACTTTAATTGTTTAATTTATTAATGAACACTTTATCCTGATCAATAAATCATTAATTAACATTGATTTTTTTTTTTTACTTCTTTTACTGAATCAAGGATAATCACTTTAATCATTTACGAGAAAAAGTTAAACCCTCCTAAGCCCCTCTGCGCCCCCTTAGGTCCACCCGCGGTCTGGACCGGTTACTCTAAGATTGGTTGATGGAATTAATCACAAGGCTCTGATTTTTTTTTATTATTTATACTTAAAATTAATATTAATAAACTTCTCTCTCTGGGATAGGATGAGAAAAATCCCACAGCTGGAGGCGATGGACGGGTGTTTCAGTACTTTTGGTTATACCAGTGTAATAACACTAAACCGACTGCAGGAAGAAAACGATGTTAATATTTGTTTTTCGTTAAAACAGTTTAAACTTAACATTTCACTCTGTTTCTGATTCAGAACTCACAGTTCAACTTTATTTTAAATCTCAGAACAGAACTAAAGGAAACGAACTGAAAGAAGATGCAGATGAAAGAAACGCCCCCAGATGTCACAACTTTGTTTAAGCATCCACAGCAGGGGAGTCCCTGATGATGTCATCAATATAAGACCCAAGGCCCTGTCAACCCCAGAGTGGGAGGTGTGAACAGTTTAACACGAAGGGGGTGGTGGTGGTTGCGGGGGCCGGAGCAGAGGGGAATCCAGTAATAAATCAGTGCTTTCACTTTCATACCTATACAAAGGAAACACACACACACACACACACACACACACACACACACACAGTCTTTCTATTGTTTTCTTTTGTATTTTTCCACAGTTTATAAGTTAATTTCTCAAAATAAACACTAAACACACCAAAGTTTAACTTTTAAAATGTCATTGAATTTCACCTGATTGATATTATTTTCTTTATTGAATATTAAACTTTAATTTAACACCTGAAATAGCATTTAATTAATAAATTAATGCATATACACTCATTTTAGAGGAATATTTCCTTTTTTGGGGTTTTCAATAATTTGGATTTTTTTGTAATAAATGAAAAAAAAAATACAAAGAAATGATAAAATAGAGTAAATAAATGCAGATACTGTGCAGATGATAGTGTAAAGACTGTAATACCGGGGGGGTGGGGGTGGGGGGATGATTACACTAATAAGTGTTAATGGTGACATATAATGTAGATAAAGACCCATAATTACTTACATTTACATCTATAACTGTATCGTACTGTATATACCTTTATTTATAGATACTGTATATTACACACCACTGCAGCGCCTGTACATTATTATAATCTAATCTAATCTAAATTTATGGCATTTTACAGACCTTCTTATCCAGAGGGACTTACATTCTATTTTATACAACTGAGCAATTAAGGGTTAAGGGCCTTGCTCAGGGGCCCAACAGTGAGAACTTGGTGGTACTGGGAATCGAACCCGGATCTTCCAATTAGCAGTCCAACATCTCAACCACTGAACTACCATATCCACTTAGAGATTATTGCACATAAAAACACCTAAAGAGAGACAGTGATTGTCTCCAGGAGGTTTAGTCGACACTTTCGCAGTGATCCGTCTCTGAGCAACCAGCACACTGTAGACAGGCTGATGAGACGGGATGTCCAGGATTAAACAGCATGTCCTGGGTTCCAACTCGGCAGTGAGATGATGCAGACGTTGAAGGATCTGATGCTCCTCAGTAAGGAGAACCTGCTCTGACTCTTTCCTGCCGAGTTTAGTGTCCAAATGACGTTTTATTGATCTGTCAGGAAAGTCACTTCCTCTACAGCAGCTTTTTTTATAAAAAGTCAAAATCTGAAAAACAAAAATTATAATTAAATTAATTAAATAATATTAAACACTGCAATTATACAAAAATGATATCTTTTAAATAAATTAATTTAATTTTTGCTTTATTTATACCAGTAAATTCATCTTTGTTTTTTAATCTTTTGATATTTTGTATGTTCTGAGTTCTCTTTTATTATTATTATTATTATATATCATTATTATTCATTATTATCATTATTATTATTATTATTATCATTATTATGTATCATTATTATTATTATCATTATTATATCATTATTATTATCATTATTATATTATTATTATTATTATTATTATTATGATTATTATATTATTATTATTATCATTATTATTATTATTATTATTATTATTATCATTATTATTATTATTATTATTATTATTATCATTATTATATTATTATTATTATTATTATTATATTATTATTATTATTCTTATTATTATTATTATTATTATTATTATTATTTATTATTATTATTATTATTATTATCATTATTATTATCATTATTATTATTATTATTATTACATTTTATTATTATATTATTATATTATCATTATTATTATTATATTATTATTATTACATATTATTATTATTATCTTATTATTATCATTATATATATATTATTATCATTATTATTATTATTATTATTATTATTATCATATTATTATTATTATTATTTATTATATTATATTATTATTTTATTATTATCATTATTATTATTATTATTATTATTATTATTATCATTATTATTATTATTAATCCTATTATTATATTATTATTATTATTATTATTATTATTATTATTATTATTATTATATTATTATCATTATTAAATTACATTATTATTATTATTATCATTATTATTATTATTATTATTTCATTATTATTATTATCATTATTATCATTATTATGAGATTATTTATTGCTTTGTGTATTTTCTGTTTGTTCTTTAATCAAGTCTGTTTTTTACTAAAGTGTGTTTGTGACAATAAAACAGCAAAACTCAGCTTCCACTAATGAATTAAAATTGAAGCTGGACCTGATATAAACTTCTAACCGAGTGTGGAGGAGGAAAAGATCTGCTGATGATCCAGAAGCTCATCTGTGATGCATGGTGGTGGTGGTGCTGGTGGTGGTGCTGGTGTCATGACATTCTTACTGATCGGTACTGCTGGCATTCATCAGGCAGTAATAAAAGATCTGAAACACTGCAGATCAACACAGTGGACTGGAGTATAGATGCAGCACCCCCGAGTCCATTTACTACAATACTCCAATACACCAATACTTCTTTCTACTTCTTCTACATATATACTATTTTCTCAGGCAGTTCTGATCTATGGTCTGATCTGAGGTGTGAAAGTTTCAAACAAACCAGACACCTCAGACCTTCACCTTCAACATTTGTAGCTTCTGTATAAGCCTTTGTATTTGTGTGTGTTTTTGTGTGTGGGTGGGTGGGTAGGTGTGTGCGTGTGCTTTAGGTGGTCTTCTGCTCTGACTCAGTCTCTCCAGTGGTGTGTATGTGTGATGTGTGTAGGGGTACAGAGTGTTGTACGCTTGCTTGTTAGCTATGTAGCAAACCGCACACACACACACACACACACACACACACACAAACACACACACACAACACATACACACACTTTATTGGCAGTGACATTGTCATTAAATTGCTGTAAAATTTTATTGTTAATATTCTGTAATTGTGACGTCTTGGTGTGTAACATGTGACCAGAAGAGCGTAGTCCTCTAAGTGATTATAGTAATGATCAGTGTGTGTGTGTGTGTGTGTGTGTGTGTGTGTCGTCTCATTATTGCTGAAGCGCTGCAGTGAAAATGTGCAGCTCAGCACTTGTAAATGAGAGGAATTAGTTAGCACTGAGAAAGGGTGTGTGTGTGTGTGTGTGTGTGTGTGTGTGTGTGTGTGTGTGTGCGTATTTGTGTTATTTATTTCACCTTCATCAGTAACCTGGAGCCGAACACACACAGAGCTCACTGAACAGTGACAGCCAAAGAGCTCTAACACACACACACACACACACACACACACACACACACACACACACACACACACACACACACACACACGTATCCTGCTATGCTCTCCAGACTCTGACGGTCACAGGAAGGGTAGCCATAGAGACACACTCCCTTCTCGGACATGTTTGGCCTTCCTGTAGTGCGCACTACTTAGTAATGTTCTGCCCTATTGAGCCTCTGGACACGTGTGTATGTTACTGTTCCTGGTTTCTGAGTTTGTGTGTGTGTGTGTGTGTGTGTGTGTTTGTTGTGACTATGTGTTGATCTTCTACATTTACAGAAGAACTTAATTCTCCAGAAGAGCATCTTCTCTAATGTCTTACTGATGTGTCTCTCATGTGTCTCGCTGGTATAACTCTCTGATGTGTATGTCTAAAGTGTCTCTTTAATGTGTCTCCCTTATGTGTCTCTCTGATATGTCTCGCAGATGTGTCTCACTAATATGCCTCTCTGATGTGTCTCTTTGAAGTGTTTCACTGATATGGCTCTATGTGTGATATTGATGTGTCTCACTGATATGTCTCTATGATGTGTCTCACTGATATGTCTCTCTGATATGTATCCCTTATGTGTCTCCCTGATACATCTCTCTGTTGTGTCTCACTGATATGTCTCACTGATATGCCTCTATGTGCGTTTCTGATGTGTCTCGATGATATGTCTCTCTGATGTGTCTCTCTGATGTGTCCCTCTGATATGTCTTTACGATGTTTTCTGATGTGTCTCTCTGATGTCTCTCTTTGATGTGTCTCTCTGATGTGTCTCTTTGATGTGTATCACTGATATATTGGGGAAGTGGTGGCTCATGGTTAAGGTGTTGGACTACCAACCCGAAGATTGTGGATTTGAATCCTAGCTCCACCAAGCCACCACTGTTGGGCCCCTGAGCGTGGCCCTTAACCCCCAATTGCTCAGTTGTTTAAATGAGATAAATGTGATTCGCTCTGAACAAGAACATCAGCCAAATGCTGTAAATGTCTCTATGAAGTCTTTCTCTAATATGTTTCACTAATATATCTCTCTGATGTGTCTCATTTGTGTCTCACTGAAATGTCTTTCTGACAGATGTTCTTACACGGCTATCAGTCGTTAGCGTATTTTTCTATGCAATTAGTTTGTTTCAGATGTTTCATCATCAAGCTAAAGCCCCGCCCCTTTTCCCAGCATGCTCTGGGCTTCTGACACCTACATCACTCTAAAGTTTCTGATTTTAAACCACGTCTTTTATTTCTTAAATGAGGACAAGGTCTTGCTCTGTCATTCGCTTGTGACCTGTGTGTGTGTGTGTGTGTGTGTGTGTGTGTGTGTGTTGTGTGTTTAACCTAAACGCAGGTTGACTCTCTGGGTTAAACGAAGCCAGAAGGTCCTGGAAAGCCGCCAAACGCATGTCAAGCCTCTCGCCAGCGATTCCTGCTTCCTTTTTCCCTCCTTTTTTTCGGCGAGTCTCTGCGACTCCTGGGAAGCTCTCGGAAGCGGAATCATGGCCGTGTCCCAGACGCTGGTGTGTGATAGACACTTCTGATTAAAATTCATTCTGTGAGGTCACTGGAACGGGACGTGACCACATCACTATACGCGGGAAAGCTTTACTAAAGTGCCGTTTGGGACACGACGCCGTCGCGCTGGTTAGCAGCCGGATTAGCGGTTAGTTTTACACACTCACGTCTCCTTTCGCTCTCTTTATCATTGCACTCGTCTGTGTCAGCTCTCTGGTCAGAACAGGAGTCAGTGTGTTCCAGGGGGTTCTCAGATGTTCAGGAAAGTTCCAGACGCACTGGTTTGGGACGGATCCTGCGAGTGTTTGCATTTCAGCTCGAATGTTTTCACACCGATGTTGTGAAGGTGTGTGATTTTTTTTCTATTTTCAATGTTTTTAGAACCCCCCCCCCCCATCATGTGTTTATGGTTCGGTCCTGTCCTCCTGTAAAGAGGAGCAGCAGGGGCGAACCATCACATTTGGTGCTCAGCGTGGGGGCAGTTGGTGGATCTGTCACTCTTTCCAACTATCCCATGGAGCTTTTCTTTGGCGTCTTCTCTCTTTTTTTTCTCGCTACATTTTTTTTTGACTAACCTCATTTGCATCTGCTAATTAGATCGTGTTAGCATAATTCATGTGCATGACACCCTTTTGAAGCTAATGAATAGATACATCTCCAGACAACTTGCGGAGGGGATCGTAATGAGCACCGAACAGAATTCCTAAAAAAAAAACGAGGAGGAAAAAAAACGATCGACGGCAGACGATGACACGCAGGACATTTTTACCTGAATGAATAAAAACACAACCTTGAGTCACGAAACATTAGCGGAATCTGAAATTAGCTGACCTTTTCAAGATCCTGATGGTATCGATGAAAAAACAACACACACACACACACACACACACACACACACACACTGCTGAGGGAAAGCACATAAATATAGATAATGATGACAGTTTAACTCCCGGCACCTGAATATGAATTATTTACAGTCATTTGTTTATTTTAATTCATTCATTAATTTACACATTAATTAAACATTACATTGGGGAATAAATAAATAAACATGGAGCACTGAGTGAACACTAATCTACATGCAATGCATTGTGGGATTTCTGTTAATGAAAACACTACATATCTATTTTCTTATGTAACTATTAATTAATGAATAAATAATAATGAAAAGAGCTCAAATGATGCACAACAAAATGAAAAGAAAAAAGGAACAAAGGAAAATACACAAAAAATGTAATAAAACAAATAAAGTAATCTAAAACATTAATAACAAATTGTCCACAGGGGAGGAAATGGTAGCTCAGTGGTTAAGGTGTTGGACTGCTGGGGGTTCCCAAGCTTCCACTTTCGGTCCCCTGAGCAAGGCCCTTAACCCTTAACCACTGAGTTGGAGTTGAGATAAACGTTAAATCGCTCTGGATGATCTAAATGCAACCTTTGGTCCTGAAAGCGGTGGTACTTACGTTTTGGGCATGGTAACCTTTTAATACTGCAGCTTTTGGGACTGTTGACTTTGGACTCATCGATAATGACACTGGACAGTGAATACACTTGTGTGTGTGTGTGTGTGTGTGTGTGTATGTGTGTGTATAGTGAAACCACGCTATTAACACTGAGAACCTTTAGTTCTGGAACTGTTGCTCATCAACTTTTGGCCTCTTCAGTAATTACGGTGTGGACTACTGACCAGAAGGTTGTGAGTTCAAATTCCAGGACCAGCAAGATGCCACCGCTGGGCCCCTGAACAAGGCCCCTAACCCTGATATAAATGTAACCCTAACTGAATGCGGTGTGGAATGTCTCTGGTTCTGAAATAGGAGCACTGGTTGGACTGGAAGAGGAGTTACCGCAGTTACTGGTGTTAAATTAAAAAAGAGCGGGGGGGCAGCAGGAGGGTATGATCTCTATGGTAGTTATGATTGAATAACAGTCAATTAATCTATTGTCAATAATATCAAAGTAAATAATTTAGCAATGAATTAATACAGTACAAACTCTGACACTGACTCCGCTGATGGGTTCGATGAGTGACCATTTGAGTTGGTGTGTAAAGTTCAACACTGTGTGTGTGTGTGTGTGTGTGTGTGTGTCAGTCCCATGTGGCTGTGGGGGGAAGTGTTGATTCATATAACAGAGGCTGGAGGCCACAGGATGTGACATCAGCGCATTTTGGGTGTCCTTCTGCTCCATCTGATCTCTCACATTTGGCCAAATGAGAGAGAGAGAGAGAAAAAGAGAGAGAGAAAGAAAGACAGGGATGGAAAGACAGAGAGAAGGAGACAAAGAAAGAGAGAGAGAAGAGAGAGAGAAAAGAAAAACGCTTAAAAATAGAGAGAGAGAAAGACAGAGAGAGAGAGAGAGAGAGAGAGAGAGACAGGAAGAAAAAGATGGGCCATAATGGACAGCTGAGTGACAGCTAGCTCTCTCTTTAACACATTTTGAGTTGTGTGCTCTCCACAGACACACACACACATACACACACAGACCCCCTGTCAACTGACTAAAAGTCTTCATGCTCAAGGGATTGGCCTTCTTTACAAATACATTTCAATTATTAGCACACACACACACACACACACACACACACACACACACACACACACACACACACAACACACAAAACCAAACATCTTATCAAGCCAATAAAACAACTTTTAAAGCTCTCAACATAGATCAATTTTGCAGGAAGGGTGTCTCTTTGATGGTGAATGTTCAATTCAGTTCAGTTTTATTTGTTTGGCGCTTTTTACACTGGGTGATTGTCACAAAGCAGCTTTACACAATCACAGACATTATGAGATAAAAATGAAACAGAAATCAGTTTGTTGCCCTGATGAGCAAGCCGGGGGGGGCGGGGGGATGGATGGGGGGGGGCAACGGTGCAAGGAAAAACTCCCTGAGATGAAGATAGGAAGAAACCTTGAGAGGAACCAGACTCAACAGAGAACCCGTCCTCATTTGGGTGAAAACAGGTAGCAGGAATTATGTGGTTACACTGTGTGTTGTGTGTGTGTGTGTGTGTATGTGTATGTGTTGTGTGTGTGTGTGTGTAACAATTAAATCATTAGTCCTTAAAGAGCAGCTGGAACGTCTTTATGGCGAAGGGGGTCGTCCTTGGTCACCCTGTTGATGTATCATTCGCTGGGCATGGTCACAGGGAAGAGTCCAACAGGACCGGGTCGGAGATGGGGTCTGGATCAGGCAGTCCGTTGTGGCATGTAACTCAACAGAGAGAGAGAGAGAGGAGAGAGAGGGATGAGACAGGGCCCACGGAGAGTAAGAGAGGAAGAGGGAGAGAGGAGAGAGACGGGAGTGAGACGAGAGAAGAGAGAGAGAGGGAGACGAGAGGAATGGGAGAGAGGAGGAGTAGGAGAGAGAGGAGAGAGAGAGAGGGAGGAGGGAGGGAGGAGGGAGAGAGGGAAAGAAAGCCGAAGGAGAACGAGAGAGAGAGGCAGAGGCCAGAGAGAGGAGGAGGAGGAGAGAGGAGGAGAATAAGAGAGAGAGAGAGGAGAGAGACAGAGAGAGAGAGAGAGAGATGGAGCGAGAGAGGGAGAGAGAGAGGAGATGGAGACAGACAGAGGAGAGAGAGCGAGAGGGAGAGAAGAGAGGAGAGAGGAGAGAGAGGAAGAACAAAAAGAAGGAAAACAGTTAAGTGACATTGTAATCACACGGTTTGGAGTGATAAGTGAATAATGTAGAGTAAAGCTGGGACTCCGGTGAGAGACTAAACTAGGTCAGCATAACTAAAGGAGAACCAGAGGGAAACCACAGACATGAGACATCTAACATCCCAATAATACTCAACACCCATCAGTCCCCCAGATCTGCTCATTTATCTAAGGGGAATCATCAACAAAATGCTTGATTAAATAAAATAAGTTTTTAAGCTGACTTAAACACTGAGACTGTGTATGATTCCCGACACATTCATAGGGAGGTTATAACATAGCATTGGGGCTCTGTAAGAAAAGGGCTCCGCCCCTGCTGTAGAGTTTATAATGCGCGGTACTGACACAGAATGTTGGTGGTGTGGTGAATTGTGTGTGTGGTGATGTGGTTTGTATGGTGAAGGTTGGTGTGGTGTGTGGGTGTTTTGTTGTGATGGTGAATGTTTGGTGTGAATTTGTGTGTGATTGGTGTTGATGGGGGTGTCTGAGTGAATTATGGTGTGTGTTGTAATGTTGATGTGTGATGGGAGAATGTGGTGTTGATGGTGATGTTGTTGGTGTGTGATGGTGAATGTTGTTAGTGTGGTGATGGTGAATGTGGTGTTTGTGATGGGTGAAGTTGTGTGTTTGATGGTAAATGTTGGTTGTGTTTGATGGTGAATGGTGGTGTTGGGTGTGGTGTTGGGATATTGGTGTGTGATGGTGAATGTTGGTGTTGATTTGGTGTTGTGATGTTGGTGTGTTGAATGGTGAATGTTGGTGTGTATTGGAATTGTTGTGTTTATTGGTGATGTGGAATAAGGTGTGTGTGAAAGTGACTGTTGGGTGTGTTGATGGTGAATGTTGGTGTCTGAGGTGAATAATGGGTGTGATAGTGAATGTTGGTGTGTTGATGGTGAATGTTGGTGTGTGATGTGAATGTTGGTGTGTTGATGGTGATGTTGGTGTTGGATGTTGATGTTGGTGTGTGAAGGTGATGTTGTGTCTGATGTGAATAATGGTGTGTGTGTGTTAGTGAATGTTGGTGTGTTTGATGGTGAATGTATGTGTGAAATGGTGATGGTGATGTGGTGTGTTGATGGTTGATGTAAAGTTGGTGGGTGTGTGTGTCTGATGTGAATGTTGGTGTGTTGTGATGGTTGAATGAATGTTTGGTGTGTGTTGATGGTGATTGTTGTGATGGTGAATGTTGGTGTTGTTGTGAATGTTGGTGTGTGGGTGGTGATGTGTGGTGTGGATGTGGATGGTGTGATGGGAATGGTGGTGTGTTTGATGGTGATTGTTGGTGTGATGGTGATGAATGTTGGTGCGTGTTGTTAATGGTGGTGGGTTGGTGAATTCTGGGTGTGATGGTGAATATTGGTGTTGTTGGTAAATGTTGGTGGGTGTGATGGTGAATGTTGGTGTTTGGTGTTATAGTAAAGATTGGGGTGTGATGGTGAAAGCTGGTATGTGTTATGGTAAAGATTGGTGTGTGATGGTGAATGAAGTTGGTGTGTGTTGGTGTATGTTGGTGAATGTTGGTATCTGATTGTGAAAATTGGTGTGTGTTGGGTATGTTGGTGAATGTGTGTGTCTGATGTGAATGTTGGTGTGTGTGGTGGTGAATGTTGGTGTGTGTGGTGAATGTTGGTGTGTTTGAGGTGAATGTTAGTTGTGTTGGTGAATGTGTGTGTGCGAGGTGATGTTTTGTGTGTGTTGGTGAATGTTGGTTGGTGTGATGTGTGTGTTGGTGTGGTTGGTGAATGTTGTGTGTGATGTGGTGAATGTTGGTGTGTTTGATGGTGATGGTGAAGGTGGGTGTTTTTGATGGGACTGGTGGGTGTGGATGGGGATGGTTGTGAAGTGGTTGTAATGTTGGTGTGTGTTGGTGAATATGGGTGTGTGGGAATATTGTGTGTGTGGTGAATTGGTGGTGTTGGTAATTTTGGTGTGTGTGATGGTGAATATTGGTGTTGTGTTGATAGTAAGATTGGTGTGTGATGGGGAAGTGTTGTGTGTTTATGGTAAGATTGGTGTGACGGTGAATTGGGTTTGTTGGTGTCTGTTGGTGATGTTGGTCTGATGTGAATATGGGTGTGTGATAGTGCATGTTGGTGTTGGTGATTGGTGTCTTTGATGGTGAATGTAGTGTGTGTTGGTGATGTTGGTGCGTGTGATGGCATGTTTATGTGTGGTGGTGATTTGGTGTGATGGTGAATGTTTTGTGGTGTTTTGGTGGTTACACTGTGTGTGTGTGATGTGTTTGTTTGAGGGTGAATGTGCCTGTTGCTGTGTGCTGGTCTGTTGGTGGTTTGCTGGTGCCTGTGGTGTGTTGCCGTTTGGTGTGTGGGGACCTCTGTGTTGCTGGGCCGTTGGTGTTTGTGGTGCTTTTTTGTGTTTGTGCCTGTTTTGTTTTTGCTGGTTGCTGTGGTGTGTGTGGTTGTCTGGTGCCAACCCCCCCATTTGGTTGTTAACACTCCCCTATTGATTGGTTTGGCTGGGACTGTTTGTGTTGGTGAATGGGTTGGTGGTGTGTTTGTGATGGGTGTTGTTGATGGTGAAGTGTTGGTGAGGGAATTGGTTGGAGAAAAGTTGGTGTGTGATGGTGACTGTTGGGTTCTGTGGATGGTGATGTTGGTGTGTGATGGTGAAATGTTGGTGTGTGTTGGTGAATGTTGGTGTTTTGATGGTGAATTTGGGGTTTCAATGTTGTTTTTATTGGGGTAGTGCTATTTTGATGGTGAGTTTGGATGGTGAACGTGGTGTGTGTTGGTGAATAATGGTGTGTGATGGTGAATGTTGGTGTGGATGGTGAATTTGGTGGGTGCTGGTGAATGTGGTGTGTGTTGCGATGTTGGTGTTTGTGATGGGAATGTGTGTTTGGTGTGAATATTGGTGTGTGATGGTGAGTGTTGGTGTTGGATGGTGAATTTGGTGTGGTGATGGGATGTTGGTGTGTGTTGGTGAATGTTGGTGTTTTTGATGGTTGATGGGTGAAATGTTGGTGTTTTTGATGGTGAATGTTGGTTTGTTGGGTATGGTGAATGTTGGTGAATGTTTGGTGTTTGATGGTGATGTTGTGTGTGATGGTGAATGTGGTGTGTGGTGATGTGGTGTTGGATGGTGAAGTGTGTTGATGGGAATGTTGGGTGTGTGGTGTGTTGGTGTTTGATGGTGAATTCAATTCAATTCAATTCAGTTTTATTGTATAGCGCTTTTCACAATGATGATTGTCACAAAAGCAGCTTACAGTTGAAGAAATTATAAAACAGAATTAAACATAAATCAGTTTTGTCCCTGGTGAGCAAAGCCGGGGGGCGACGGTGGCAAGGAAACAACTCCCTAAGATGAGATAGGAAGAAACGAAACTTGAGAGGAACCAGACTCAGCAGGGAACCCATCCTCATTGGGTGAAAACAGGTAGCAGGGATCATGAGATACATCGTGTGTGTGTAAACAAATAATATATCATTAGTCCTTAGAGCAGCCGAAACGTCTTTATGGCGAAAAGTGTGTCGTCCCTAGATCGCCCGGTGATGCATCATCCGCTGGGCAGGTCACAGGGAAGGGACCCACAGGACGCGGCGGTGGGGTCTGGATCACCGGCAGCTCCGTTGTGGCGTATGTAGCTCAACAGAGAGAGAGAGAGAGAGAGAGAGAGAAAGAAGAGAGAGAGAGAGAGAGAGAGAGAGTGAAAGGAAGTCAAAAAGAAAGAAAACAGTTAAGTGACAGTGTAATCACACGGTTTGGATTGATTAAGTGAATAATGTAGAGTGCAAGGATGGACTCCGGCAAGACTAACTAGGTCAGCATAACTAAAAGGAGAACCAGAGGGGGAAACACAGACATGAGGGCTCCCTGATATGTTAAGCAAACCGGCCGCTCTCATCATCAACACCGTGATCAATAGAGAGGGGAAGACAGCATCTCAACATACCAGATCACCTTAATACTCAACACCCATGAGTCCCCCGGATCTGCTCCTTTATCTAAGGGGAATCAATACAAAAGGCTTGATTAAATAAATATGTTTTTAACCTGGACTTAAACACTGAGACTGTGTCCTGATTCCCGAACATACATAGGGAGGTTATTCCATAGCATAGGGGCCCTGTAGGAAAAGGCTCTGCCCCCCTGCTGTAGTTTTTATAATACGCGGTACGGTACTGACAGGCAGCCTGCAATCCTTTGATGGAAAGTAGGCGTGGTGGAACGTAAGACACTAGAAGTTCGCGTAGGTCCTGCGGTGCGAGACCATTTAGAGCTTTATAGGTTAAAAGTAGTATTTTTAAAATCGATGCGGTGTCTCACTGGGAGCCAATGCAGTGCGGATAGGACCGGCGTGATGTGCTCGTATCTTTTAGTTCTAGTGAGGACTCTCGCTGCTGCGTTCTGGACTAGCTGAAGTTTATTAATGCACCTAGTTGAACATCCAGACAGTAAAGCGTTACAGTAGTCCAGCCTGGATGTGATAAACGCATGAACTAATTTTTCAGCATCAGTAAGCGACAAGATATTTCTTATTTTAGCGCGATATTTCTGAGATGATAAAACGCTATCCTGCTAATATTATCGACATGGGCTTCAAATGAGAGATTGAATGTTGGTGTTGGATGGTGAATGTTGGTGTGTGATGGTGAATGTTGGTGTTGGATGGTGAATGTTGGTGTGTGTTGGTGAATGTTGGTGTGTGTGATGGTGAATGTTGGTGTGTGATGGTGAATGTTGGTGTTGGATGGTGAATGTTGGTGTGTGTTGGTGAATAATGGTGTGTGTGATGGTGAATGTTGGTGTGTGTGATGGTGAATGTTGATGTGTGATAGTGAATTTTAGTGTTTGATGGTGAATGTTGGCGTGTGTTGGTGAATGTTGGTGTTTGATGGTGAATATTGGTGTGTTGAAGGTTGGTGTGATGGTGAATGTTGGCGTGTGTTGGTGAATGTTGGTGATTGATGGTGAATGTTGGTGTTTGATGGTGAATATTGGTGTGTGTGTGATGGTAAATGTTGGTGTGTGTGATGGTGAATGTTGGTGTGTGATAGTGAATTTTAGTGTTTGATGGTGAAGGTTGGTGTGTGTTGGTGAATGTTGGTGTTATAATGAATGTTGGTGTTATAATGAATGTTGGTGTGTGATGGTGAGTGTTGGTGAATGTTGGTGTTTGATGGTAAAAGTAGTGTTCTTTAGTGTTCCAAGTGTTGGAGATTATTTTCTCCTTGATATATACTTTTTTTTTATGTTATACAGGAAGTAGTTGGTTTGTAAAGAAACCGGCATGTGCTGTGATTTATCATCTCTGAGTCGATTTTACGCTAGCATGACTTGTGTGGACTTACATTCCAGTAATCAGCATTAGTGTTTTTTCTCTGAACTGTCAGCATGTTTGTCACTGGTGTAAAGATGAAAATGGCACTGAGCTTCCTAACGTTCGCTTAACTCAAAAACAAAATATTCATCATACACACTTACTTTACACATTGCAGCAATATTTTGTCACTTTGCTCTTTTTAATAGGACACCAGTCTGAAGACCATTTTTAAGACATTTCAGATTCTCAACATCAGATACGTGTTTATCTCATAATAACAAATTCTAAAACATTCCACAGTTGCTAATTTAAAATGTTAATAATAATAATAATAAAACATGTAAAGCTAAATTTAACTGTAAACGATTAAAAGATGTAACTGAAACAAATGATTTAAACTACTATTAAACTACCATTTGACATTGCAGGCTACTTAATCTTCTTTTCCTTTTAGCTGGTGCTTTTTAGGGGTCGCCACAGCGAATCATCAGTCCCCACCTAACCCTATTCTCTATGTCCTCTTCACTCACACCCACTAACTTCATGTCCTTGTTTATCGCATCCATATACCTTCTCTTTGGTCTTTCTCTTTTTCTTCTGCCTGGTAGCTTCATTTCTAACATCCTCCTACCAATATATTCACTATCCCTCCTCTGTACATGTAACCACCTCAATCTGGCTTCCCTGACTTTCTCCTCAAAACATCCAACATGAGCCGTCCTCCTGATAAACTCGTTCATCACTCCTGACACGTTTCTCCACCCATTCCAACCTG
This sequence comes from Bagarius yarrelli, assembly GCA_005784505.1. Taxonomy (NCBI): domain Eukaryota; kingdom Metazoa; phylum Chordata; class Actinopteri; order Siluriformes; family Sisoridae; genus Bagarius; species Bagarius yarrelli. The sequence continues at coordinate 21,921 of VCAZ01000541.1, forward strand.
CCTATATTCACTTCTTTACCTCTTTTACACACTCTTCCTTCCTAGCACACTCTACCTTCCTAACCTCTTCATTTTGAAATCTCCCAGTTCCGCTTTTCTCCCTTTTATTTAAACACGTACTCTGTTTTGCTTTGACTGACTTTCATTCCTTTTCTCTCCAAAGCAAACCTCCACCTCTCCAGGTTTTCCTCCACCTGCTCCCTGCTCTCACTGCAGATCACAATGTCATCTGCAAACATCATTGTCCAAAGAGATTCCTGCCTGACCTCGTCTGTCACCTGATCCATCAGCACAGCAAACAAGAAGGGGCTCAGAGCTGATCCCTGATGCAGTCCCACCTCCACTTTGAACTCCTCTGTCTGACCTACTGCATACCTCACTACTGTCCTGCTCCTCTCATACATATCCTGCACCACCCTGACATACTTCTCTGCTATGGTATGACTTCCTCATACCATACCAAAGCTCTTCTCCTGGAACCCTGTCATATGCTTTCTTTAGGTCTACAAAAACACAATGCAGCTCCCTATGACCATCTCTGTACTTCTCCATCAGCATTCTCAAGGCAAAGATTGCATCTGTAGTGCTCGTTCTGGGCATAAAGCCATACTATTAAATATCTACTACCCTCTTTAACCTAGCTTCCACTACTCTTTCCCATACCTTTATTGTGTGACTCATCAACTTTATGCCTCTGTAGTTGTTGCAACTTTGCACATCACCCTTATTCTTAAAGATAGGCACCATCACACTCCTCCTCCATTCCTCAGGCATCTTCTCACTCACTAAAATCCTGTTTAACAATCTAGTAAGAAATTCCACAGCTGACTCTCCTTAACGTTTCCACACCTCCACCGGATGGTTTGATGTTTGTTGGTGTTTTATGTTTTGAGTGGTTGTTTAGAAGTTTGCGTTGGTGTTTGATGGTGTTTGAGTTGGTGTATTATGGTTTGGGTAGGTGTACTATGGTGCTCTATAGTTTGAGTTGATGTTTGATTGTGTGAGTTGGCGTTTTATGGTTTAAATTAGTGTTTTATAGTGTTTTATAATTTGGCTTGGTGTTTTATAGTGTTTTATTGTTTGTTTGTGTTTTAATTGTTTAATTGTTGGTGATTCACGGTTTGAATTGGTTCTTTATGGTGTTTAATGTTTTAAGTTGGTGTTTTTACTGTTTGAGTTGCTGTTGGTGTTTGATTTGGTGTTTTATGGTTCAATTTTGTGTTTAATTTTGTTTTGATGGTTTAAGTTGGTGTTTTATGGTGTTTAATGGTTTAAGTTGGTGTTTTATTGTGTTTTATGGTTGTTTAAATTTTTTATGGTGTTTGATGGTTTCGGCTAGTGCTTTATGGTGTTTTATTGTTTGAGTTGGTGTTTTATGGTGTTAATGATTTGAGTTGGTGTTTTATGGTTTAAGTTAGTACTTTCTTGTGTTTAATAGTCTGAATTGGTGTTTTAATTGTTTGAGGGGTTTTTTGGTGATGTTTCAAGGTTTAAGTTTGTGTTTGATTGTCTTTAATGTAAATGCCTTTATTTTGGCACATAGACTTTTTTACAGCACAGTGAAATTCTTTTTTCGCATATCCTATCTTAGTAAGTTGGGGGTCAGAGCGCAGGGTCAGTTATGATACAGCGCCCCCTGGAGCAGGAAGGGTGAAGAGTCTTTCTTAAGAACCCAACAGTGGTTGGTCTGCCAACCTGGTGGCCTGGTGGGGCTTGAACCCACGTGTTTCTGGTCTTTAGATCAACAGCTGGCAGCGGTGGTATTTGTTTTATGATTAGAGTTGTTTTTTGTTGTTGTTTTATGGTTTAACTTGGTGTTTAATGGTGTTTTATGGTTTCAGTTGGTCTTTTAAATATTTATGTTGGTGTTTGATGGTTTTATTTGGTGTTTGATGGTTTGAGTAGGTGCTTCATGGTGTTTGATGGTTGAGTTGGTGTTTGATGGTGTTTAATTGTTGGAGTTGGTGTTTAATGGTGTTTGATGGTTTAAATTTGCGTTTGATGGGTTGAGTTGGTGTTTTAATTGTTTTAGTTGCTGCTTTTATGATGTTTTAGGGTTTGAGTTGATGTTTAATGGTTTGAGTTGTTGTTTGATAGTTTGAGTTAGTGCTTTATAATGTTTTATGGTTTTAGTTGGTGTTTAAAAGTGTTTGATGGTTTGGGTTGGTGTTTGATGAGTTGATTCGTTGTTTGATGGTGTTCTATGGTTTCAGTTTGTGCTTTGAATGTTTAAGTTGGTGTTTGATGGTTTGAGTTGGTTTTGATGGTTTGATTTGTTGTTTGATGGTGTTTTATAGTTTCAGTTTGTGCTTTTAATGTTTGATGGTGGTTTTATTCTTTGAGTTAGTGTTTAATGGTTTGAATTGGTGTTTGATGGTGTTTTCAAGTTCAAGTAGCTTTATTGTCATGTCAACTATATATAGCAGATGCAGTACACAGTGAAATGAAACACTGTTTCTCCAGGACCCCACAGTGCTACACAAAACAACACACAATTACACAAACAACAAAGAGCTACTGAACAGAAGAAGAACACCAATTAGATTGGTGTTTGATGGTTTAAATTTGATGTAGAACAACAGTATGAGTATGTTTTTGTGAGTTTACATTTACATTTACATTTACAGTCATGAGTTCTTGTTTGATAGTATTTAATGATGTATGCTGGTGTTTGATGGTTTAAATTTGATGTAGAACAACAGTATGAGTATGTTTTTGTGAGTTCTTGTTTGATGGTGTTCAATTGCGTTTGCTGGTGTTTAATGGTTTAAGTTGGCGTTTAATAGTATTGTTTAGTAAATAAACAGTGTTATGTGCATGTGATGTAATGTGGTGTTCAGTTGTGTGTTTGTTGGTTTGATAATGGTGTGTTTGTTTTATGGTGTTTTGAGTCTGGTGTGGTTACTGGTTTTGATTTGTTGCGTTTGTGTTTATGGTGGTTTTTGATTGTGTTTGGTGTTTCGTTTGTTAGTGGTTTGAGTTGGTGTGTGATGGTGTTTAGTGTTGAAGTTGGGGTGTTAGTGTGTGTGATTGTGTTTTTTTAGTGGTTTGAGTTGGTGTGTGATGGTGTTTAAAGGTGTTTAGTGGTTTGAGTTGGTGTGTGATGGTGTTCGATTGTGTTTAGTGGTTTGAGTTGGTGTGTGATGGTGTTTAAAGGTTTAGTGGGTGTTTGGTGTGTTGGTGTTTAAAGTTTGAGTGGTTTGAGTTGGTGTGTGATGGTGTTCGTTTGGTTTAGTGGTTTGAGTTGGTGTGTGATGGTGTTTAAAGGTGTTTAGTGGTTTGAGTTGGTGTGTGATGGTGTTTAAAGGTGTTTAGTGGTTTGAGTTGGTGTGTGATGGTGTTTAAAGGTGTTGTGATTGTTTGTGTGTTTGTGAGTTGGTGTGTGATGGTGTGTTGGTGTTTAAATGGTGTTTATTGTGTTAGTTTTGAGTTGGTGTGTGATGGTGTTTAAAGGTGTTTAGTGGTTTGAGTTGGTGACATTTAATGGTATTGTTTAGGGAATGTGTGCATGTTTATGTAAGTTGGTGTTTAATTGTGTTTGCTTGTGTTTAAAAGTGTTTGGTGAATGACGTGTTTTCAGTCTAAAAGTAAGTTGCATCATTCTGGATTAAACTCGAGGAAACTGGATACGAAGTGATGACATCACAGCAGGAAACACACACACACACACACACACACACACACACACACACACACACACACACATATGTTTATTTAAAACCAAACTGGCCCTTGAATGTGTCTGAGATGATGGTGTTAATCTGGTGCTAGGTGTGTATGTGTGTGTGTGTGTGTGTGTGTGTGTGTGTGGTGTTGAATAGTGGGACCAGAGTGAACACTGTTTATTAAGACCTGGTCTTCTGCCAAGCTGATGCTCTTCTTCACACTACGCTTGTGGATGTTGCACTTTCTTCCACACTTATTCCTCTTTGTACACACACACACACACACACACACACTCTCTCAAACACACACAAAACACTCACACACATTCAAAGTCACACAACATTCTGGTTTTTAACTGTATAAATGTTTACAGATGACACTTCAGAAGGTCAGCTTACGGTGTGTGTGTGTGTGTGTGTGTGTGTGTGTGTGTGTGTGTGTGTGCATGTGTGTGTGTGCTTTCTATGCAAACTTGCTTACAGGAACTCGATGTGTTCCATCTGAAAAAACTCAGAGGAATAAATTAAATCGCTAAAATCAGTGGCTCTATTTCAGGAGTGTTAATGAGTTTCTACTCGTTAATTATCCGTGTGTTCGCTGGTCTGAAAGAGTGTCTCTCTCTATACACACACACACACACACACACACACACACACACACACACAGCCTTTTAATTAAGACAGTAAATGGGACACACCTACAGTAATAATCGGGGTACAGTATGTGGCTTAGGACATGCCCACAATGCACTGTTGCACTATTTTCACATACACACACACACACACACACACACTCCACCCTCTTTGATCTTTTAGCTCTAATGGCATTCCCTAATTAAAAGTAACAGGACCCATACTGTACTCCTCCTAGCAGTGTGTATGTGTGTGTGTGTGTGTGTGTGTGTGTGTGTGTGTGTGTGTGTGTGTTAAAATGAGGTGGTTTGAGACCCAGCCGGATGACAGGATCTGACAGAGAGAGGGTGTGATGATAAGATGTGTCAGAATTCATCTGAGAGGAAACAAGTGCACTGGATCTGTAAGTCTTTTGTCTGTGTTTTCGTGTGTGTGTGTGTGTGTGTGTGTGTGAAGTTTCTGGCTGTTGACTGGTCAGTAAGCGGTTTGCTGTCTATCACAGCGGTGCAGCTGTTTAGATTTATGATGTCATCATGCTGTATGATGATCTGAATGTATCTATAGATTTGTAGCTATAGATATTTGGCATGTAGGTATAGATACACGATGGTATAGATACTTAAGAGTGTGTGTTAGGTTCAAATGTGTGTGTTGGGTTTCTAAACTTTAGGGAATCCAACTGGGTGCTCGTGGAAACTGAGCTAAAGATGTGTTGAAAGGACATCAGAAAACTGGAAAGGATCCGATAGGATCTGATAAGAACTGCTGGGATCTGATAGGATCTGCTGGGATCTGTGTATGAAGGGGAAATTTAAGGAACTGAACCTGTGTTTGTGTGTAAATCTGAGGTGTGTGTGTGTGTGTGACTACCTGGGTTGAGTGTTTAAGTGTGTTTCTGTGAGATCTAAGGTGAGTGCCTGAATGTGTGTTTGAGATTGTGTAAAGGTTTCATTTGTGTGTGTTTTAGTTTATGTGAGTAAGTGTATTTAAGTGTGTGTGTTTGAGTGTGTAGGGGGATCTTAAACAAGTGTTTGAGTGTATTTGAGTTTATGTGAAGATCTAGGGTGTGAGATCTAAGTTAGTGTTTGAGTTTGTGTGATGATCTGAAATGTGTGTGTGTGTGTAAGTATCTAAGGTAAGTTAGTGTTGTGTGTGGGTGTGGTGTTTTGAGTGTTTGTTGTGTTTTTATTTGTTTGTGTGTATTATCTGGTGTGTGTGTGTGTGTGTGTGTGTGTGTGTGTGTGTGTGTGTGTGTGTGTGAGTATCTAAGGTAAGTTAGTGTTTGTGTGTGTGTGTGTGTGTGTGTTTGTTTGGTGTGTTTGTAGTTTGTGTTTTGTGTTGATTATCTGGTGTGTGTGTGTGTTTGTGTGTAAGTATTTAAGGTAAGTTAGTGTTTTGTGTGGTGTGTGTGTTTGAGTTATGTTTGATTGTGTGTGTGTGTGTGTGTGTGTGTGTGTGTGTGTAGTGATGTATCTAAGGTAGTTAGTGTGTTGTTATGTGTGTGTGTGTGTTGTGTGTGTGTGGGTGTGTTGTGTGTGTGAGTGTGTGTAAGTTAGTGTGTTATGTGTGTGTGTGTGTGTGTGTGTGTGTTAGTTTGTAGTTGTTTGATTATCTGGTGTGTGTGTGTGTGTTTGTTGTGTGTAAGTATCTAAGGTAAGTTAGTGTTTGTGTGTGTTTGAGTTTGTTTGATTATCTGGTGTGTGTGTGTGTGTGTGTGTGTGTGTGTGTGTGTGTGTGTGTGTGTGTGGTGTTGGGGGGTGAGTATCTGGTGTGTGTGTGTGTTGTGGAGTGTGTTTGTATGTGGTGTGTGTGTGTGTGTGTGTGTGTGGTTGTGTGTGTGTGTGTGTGTGTGTGTGTGTGTTGTGTGTGTTGTGTGTGTGTGTGTGTGTGTATGTGTGTGTGTGTGTGTGTGTGTGTGTGTGTGTGTGTGTATGTGTGTGTGTGGTGTGTGTGTGTGTTGTGTGTGTGTGTGTGTGTGTGTTGTTTGATCTAAGGTAAGTTAGTGTTTGTGTGTGTGTGTGTGTGTGTGTGTGTGATTATCTCGTGTGTGTGTGTGTGTGTGTGTGTGTGTGTGTGTGTGTGATGATCTGAGGTAGGTTTGTGTAGGGAACTAAGCCGGGTGCTTGAGCTCATTATCACGTTGGTTCTCTGCTGCCTGTAGGTGTGAAACAGGCGATTGTTAAAGCTCACAGAGAGACATTATAATCATCACTTAATACACATCAGGATTACCCCCCCCACACACACACACACACTTACACGCACACACTTACATGCACACACGTATACACACACTATGTTCTGCCTTCAGTCCATCTATTTATCTCACCAGTGATAAAGTGCACAGTCAGAAGAGGAAGCAGATTCACCGAAAACAGAAATAAACAGATAAACAAGAGTTCACGAAACATCGACACTGACTGGAACAAACAAGAGGAAAGAAGAATTGCAAGATAAGAAAGAAATAAAGAGAAGGAACCAAAGATAAGCTTGTAAAGCAGTTACTATTCCAGGAAGTTCTGTTACCTCACAGCATACTCTTACTGCTACAGGTTAGGAACATCTTCAGAACATGGGGAAGTTCTCTGAGGCAGTAAACTGATGTCTGATTCTGCTACGAATCTGGAGTGACCAAGAGGGCATTAGATCTATCCTTTTCCTGGTGTCCAGGACAATCATCAAGTCATTGTTCATAAACCTGCTGGGTCATCTGAAAAAATCTGGATTTGTGGGAATTTGGGAATGTATAGTGATCTGATGAATCTGTAAATGATTGGGGCTGTATAAGGGATTTGAAAAATGTAGGAATTTGTAGGGATCCAAGAAATCTCAGTATGTGTTGAGATCTTAGGAGATCTGGGTATCTGTTGGGAATCTGTGGAATCTGGGAGTATGTGGTGATGTGAAGAATTCTGATAGCAGCAGATTGGTGATGGACTTGGTGGTGGTGATGGTTGTTTGTGTAAATGGTGATATCTGTGCTGGTCAGACTGGACATAATGGAGAAGATCTCACTAGCGTTATCACAGCTACATGAGTCAGTAAAGCACAAAGAAGTTTTTTTCCTGCACAGTGTGTGGTGATCTGTTAAAAGCATTAAAGGACCTCAGACTGAAGAAGCTCAATGTAAAAGGATGTAAAAGGACCACCTTTTTGGCATTTGTTCTTTTCAGAAGCTTTCTTAGGTCCTGCTCTTATACAGATAGCATGGATTTCTTATTGATAAAACTTCCAACTGAGACCATGCTGTGAACTGCTGCGTTATGAGCATAGAAGACAGCGAGATTTCTTATTTCTGACAGCAGGTTTAACTATTAAAAGCTATTCTTCATGTCAGAATGAAGCAGCATGTTTTAGTGCAGATCCACTGTCTGATGTCCTTTATACACTTCTTCAATCTTACTAATCTTCTGTTGCTTATCTGACTGCACTGAACCATAGAACTGGGTGTCATCTGCAGAACAGAGGGAAATAATTCTGTATTAACAAAGAGCACCATATATAAAGTAAAAAGTAGTGGGCCTAAAACAGAACCTTGAGAAACACCAAACCTTTTTAGTGGGTATGGAGGAGTTGCCATTTACATCTACAAACTGATAACCATCAGAAAAATAAAACCTGAGCCAGAAGAGGGCGAGTCCCATAACTTTAACCATATTTTCAGTCTATCATGAAGAATAGTCTGATCAGACGTGTCACATGCAGCACTACCGTCAAGTACCACCAGCAGGGACAGGGGCCACTGATCAGAGGGCCGAAGTCGCCTTTATTTATTTAGAACTTTTAACAATCGAAATGTGACAATAATAAACACTCACTAACACACTCTGTTTAGTTTAATAGTCCAAGAGTCCAAAACTAAGCAAGTTAGAGGCGACAGCGGCAAAAAACCAAACCTCCATCAGTGTGAGACTGCCACTGGGGGTTATTGTGTCTGTGCTGAACCAGAAACAGACGTATGTTAGTGTAGATGTCCTTCAACTTACCATACACAAATACAGTGTGTGTTATTGGAGGTGTTTCTGGTTCTCCGGTTGATCTGATTATTATGGCCTGATAATCCTTTAACAGATCTGAATAATGAAAATGTGTGTGTGTATGAAAGTGTGTATGTGTGTAATCAAGGTTAAAGAGATGTGTCTTTAATCTAGTGTTAAACTGACTCTGTGTGTGTGTGTGTGTGTTGTGTGTGTGTGTGTTATGTGTAGCCCAGGTTAAAGAAACGTGTCTTTACTCTAGTGTTAAACTGACAGTGTGTGTTTCTGCCTCCCGAACAGTGCAGGGTAAATTATTCCAGAGTTTTGGGTTCTAGATTAGAGAAGGTTCTGCCGCCTGCAGTTGGTTTAGTTATTCTGGGTTCTATCATCAGACTGTCTGAGTCCTGAGAGCGCAGCGGACGATGAGGACTAGAATAGGATAAGAGTCACTCAGGTACTGAGGTACTAAACCATTCAGTACTTTAATAGGGAGTCAGTGCAGTGTGGACAGAACCGGACTAATCTAATCAGACTTTCGGGTTCTAGTAAGAACTCTCGCTGCTGCGTATTGGACCAGCTGGAGTTTGTTTATTAGACGTGCAGAACAATCAGACCAGTAAAGCGGTACAATAGTCTAATCTTCAGGTCATAAACACATGAACTAAAATTTCTGCATTTGACCTCGAGGGCACAGGTCGTAGTTTAGATCTAATTATAAGATGATAAAATGCAGTTTTACTAATGTGAGAAATCTGAAGCTCTGAAAGGAAAAATTACTGACCAAAAGCACACCTGAGTTTCTAACTAACCATGAAGAGTTGACAGAGATTCAGCAATAAGAAATTATTAGTATTATGATGTTACTCCGTCGTTCCTCTGTAGGTCTGAGGGAAACTGTGGAGCTGACTCAGGGCAGGGTCCGGGTTTTAAGTGTTTGATAATTGCAAGTCCAAAAGATCTAACAGAGGAGTTTCTTTATCTTAGAATGGGTTACGGTTGGTGCAGTGGCTGTTTTGGGTGGAGGATCCAGTCGTGAAATTATGCCCCCACTTATGAATTCATGTTCGCATCGATTTTGTAGCCTCTTTGTGTCTGCTGTGGAAAAGCCAAACAAAACAAAACAAATTCCCGAATTTCTCCTTTCAGTTAGCGAAAGCTGTTTGCGAAGGGTCGAACCCGTGATACGCACACTACCTTCGTCATGCGTTCCAAAGCTACCAGATCTTTAACATGCTAAAATATGATGACAGGGTTGCAAATTTCTACTGTTGGTAATATTTTTGGATGGCTGGAATGGATCAGCTGCATTTACAGCAGTTCTGTATCACAATACAAAGTTTTGCTTTAGCCCTCCAGCACCAATGAAAATCCCAGGCTGGGGTTCTGCTGTACTGTTCTTCCCCTGCAGCAGAATATTAACCTCCATGAAAAGAAAACTGTCACACAAAATGTTAATAAAATAAGAATAACTCTAAAATCACTCGCGCATCCAGTTGAATTCTTTAATTAGAGATTTATTATTCTCCCTCACGCACATTTTTGGGAGACGCCACGCGCCTTTGCTAACAGCAGTTCTGGCGACCTGCTGGGCCCCGCCCACTCCTTTTTTGTTTTTAGTGGGCGAGATAAAAGACAGAAAGACAGACAGAGAGAGAGAGAGAGAGAGAGAGAGAGAGAGAGAGAGAGAGAGGGAAAGGAAGAAAGAGCGACAGCTTGCTCTGCTGAAGTGAACAATAGCAACAGTGTTCAGCGGGGGGGGTTCTGGCTTTACACCTCAACACGCCAAATCAACAACTTACAAAATAGATTTCCCTCGCAGGATTTATTCCTCTATTTATTCCTCTCCTTCTCTCTCTCTCTCTCTCTCTCTCTCTCTCTCTCTCTCTCTCTCTCTCTCTCCTCTCTCTTATTTGTTGTGCATATTGCGATTGTGGGCTGGGTGTGATCATTAATACACTCAAACATATTTAATCAAAGAGTTTTTAATTTCTTTTGGTGTTTATTTATTAACAGCGAGAAGCTAAATGTCATGATATAAACGCTAATCATCGCTCTCGCCATCACACACACACCAACACACACACCACAACACACACACCACAACACTTTCCCTCATCAGGTATTCCATCCTTTCGTTCATTATTTATTCGACTTCTGTACAAGTCTGGATTTCAGCTGCTTTCATATTATAATAATTAAAGTGTGTTGGATTATTATTATAATATTATCAATGTTATTATTATTAAAAAACATTTATTAATGTTGTTAGTGTTAAATTCAGTGTTGTGTTGATTTATTTTATAGAATTATAAAAACTATTACACTACTTATTATAGTATTGTACTATTACAATTATTTATTATAGTGATTAATTATTAAACCGTTATAATTAATATTTAAAAAATTAAAATATAAATAATAATAAATAATAAATTCTTCACTGAAATAACTAAAAACAATTTTACCCTTTTTAATTTTTTAAGAATACATTATAATTATTATCCATAATACAAATAAATAAATATTTATATTTAATTTAATTCAATCGTATATATTTGTGTGTTTTTTATTTAATTTATGTTATTTATTGATTGATTTTTTTTATAAATTCATTTTTTACTTTCTCTTTTATTATTTAATTATAAGGCCAGTGAATCCCAAATCCAGATGTTGGAGGATGTTAAAGGGTTTGGTTATGATAAGTTCAGGAGGACGTTTTAATCTGATTAGTGTGTGTGTGTGTGTGTGTGTGTGTGTGTGTGTGTGTTTGTGTGTTTGTGTGTGTGTGTGTGTGTGTGTGTGTATTTCAGGAGTACAGATGTCATGCTGTATATCAGATTAATCACACACAGTACATGTCAACCTCAATGCTAATCAACACACATGCACAAATGCTAATGCTAACAAGCGGCTAATCGCTCATTATCCTACTGCGTTAAGTCAGTGATGATGATGATGATGATGATGGTGGTGGTGACGAAAGTGTTGATGGCCTCCGTTTGATGTTAAAGGGATTTAAAGGGCAAAAAGAGCCACAGAAGTGTGTGTGTGTGTGTGTGTGTGTGTGTGTTGGGGGGGGGACAGAAAGCACAAGTATGACAAAAATAAAGAAAAGAAGAGAACTAATGAAAGAATCTAAAGAAACAGAAGCAAAAAAAATGGCAAATTATTAATAAAAAGAAAAAAAAGTATGAAAGAAGAATTGATCAAATAAAAAAAAGAAAGAAAGAATAAACGACTGCAGCAAATTAATGGGTAAAACAAGTCATTTAATTTTAAAAAGTAAAACAGGAGGAAAATAAACAGAGGTAAAATTTCATGACTAGAAAAAGACAATAAAAGTGAATTAAATCAAAGAAAAACAAATAAAATATAAAATTTAATTTTACAGAAGAAAGAAAATATAAAAACAAAAAAACCGGCAATTTAATCATTTCAAACTTTAAATAAAAACTAAATCATTGAATATTTATATAAATATAAAGATCTGATAAAAGAAAAGAAGAAATAAACAAAAAGTTAAAAATCGATTTTAAAAATGGTAAAAAATATCAAACACCTCTTTAACGACACACACTTACACACACACACACACACACACACTCACATACTCGCACACACACGGCTGGTGCTCTGAATCCCCGTCCCGGACCCGTCTGAATGCTGATGTCATCGCCGGAGGCTACGAGACATCATTTCACTCGTTCTGTTTTCTCACTATCTGGGCAGATGCTTCAGCCTCATCACATCACCCCTCAACACCCCCACGACCACCACCATCACCTTCACTAGCTCTCCCTCTCTCTCTCTCTCTCTCTCTCTCCCTCTCTCTCTCTCTCTTTTGTCCTGGTTAATTGAGTGCTCGGCTTTTTTAAAGGCCTCTTTAATACTTATTGAAACAGAGCGAGTGCTGGAGGTTAAATATGTCTTAACGCTGCTGCTTAATCCCTTCATCCGAGCCCTATTAATTAGTACAGCCTCAGGGTGAGAGAGAGAGAAAAAGAGAGCGAGAGAGTTAAAGAGCTGGCGATAAGGATAAAGAGAGCGCAAGCAGTGGAAGAATAGAGTGTGTGTCGGCGGCGGCGTTGTATTCATGTCCTTCATTCAGCTCAGTTTTTTTGTCATTTACTCTGTTTGGTTTTCCGCCTCATTTCTCATCTGAAAGAGCAATAAAGAGGGTAAGAGGGGGTGGGGGGAGAGGGGGGGGGGGGGGGCGGGGCGGAGGGGGGGCGGAGGTGGAAAATTAATGATGGACAGATTTGGGAGGCGGAGGAGAGTCACTCCTCTGCCTTTCAGCTACAGAAGGATTGAGGCCCTGATGAGGCGGGGAGTCATGAATAACGAGAAATGAATGAGAGAGAGAGAGAGAGAGAGAGAGAGAGAGAGAAGAGAGAGAGAGAGAGAGAGAGAGAGAGAGTGAGACGCTAGGGAGAGAGAGGCGCTACACTCACCTCACATTAGGTTTTAGCTAATCACACGCAAGTTACACGCTAATTACATTTAACAAGGAAATGCATTTATTTAAATAACTTTATTACTTATAACTCTAAACTTCAGTTTTTTTAGTGTTCAAACATAATATTAGTTTGTATTTTAGTGTTTAAAATATTGTTAGTTTGTGTTTTAGTGTTTAAAATAATGTTTAGTTTGTGTTTTAGTGTTTTTAATAATTTTGAATTAGTTTTGTGTTTTAGTGTTTAAAAAAAATAATGTTTTAGTTTTTGTGTTTTAAAATAATTTTTTAGTTTGTGTTTAGTGTTTAAATTTTTTAATTTTTAAGTTTTTTAGTTGTTTTTTAAGTGTTTTAAAATAATTTTAGTTTGTAATTTTTTTAGTTTGTATTTTAGTTTGTTTTAAAATAATTTTAGTTGTTTGTATTTTAGTGTTTAAAATATGTTTCGTTTGTATTTAGTGTTTAAAAATTTTAGTTGTGTGTTTTGTGTTTTAAAATAAGTTTGTTTTTAGTGTTCAAAATTTTAATGTCAAAATAATGTTTAGTTTGTATTTTAGTGTTTAAATAATGTTTAGTTTGTATTTTAGTGTTTCAAAATAATGTTTAGTTTGTATTTTAGTGTTTTAAAATAATTTTTAGTTTGTGTTTTAGTGTTTAAAAAAAATAAGTTTTTGGTTTGTATTTAGTGTTTTAAGTTAAAATAATATTTTTTAGTTTGTGTTTTAGTGTTTAAAATAATGTTTAGTTTGTATTTTAGTGTTTAAAATAAATTTAGTTTGTGTTTTAGTGTTTAAAATAATGTTTAGTTTGTGTTTATTTTAGTGTTTTTTTTTTAGTTTGTTTTAAATAATATTTAGTTTGTTTTTTAGTGTTTATTTTAGTGTTTGTAGTGTTTAAAATAATTTTAGTTTGTATTTTAGTGTTTTTTAAAAATAATTTTGTTTGTTAGTTGTTTTTAGTTTGTTTTAGTTTTAAAATACTGTTTAGTTTTTAGTTTTATAAATAAGTTTTAGTTTGTATTTTAGTGTTTAAAATAATTTTTAGTTTGTATTTTAGTGTTTAAAATAATTTAGTTTAGTTTGTATTTTAGTGTTTAAAATAATGTTTAGTTTGTATTTTAGTGTTTAAAATAATTTTAGGTTTAAAAATAATGTTTAGTTATTTTGTATGTTTAGTGTTTTTAGTGTTTTCAAAAATAATGTTTAGTTTGTATTTTAGTGTTCAAAATAATGTTTAGTTTGTGTTTTAGTGTTTTGTTTTTTAAAATAATTTTTTTTAGTTTTGTGTTTTTAGTGTTTTAAAATGATGCGAGTTTGTGTATTTTTTGTATTTTATTAGTTTATGTTGATGGTCTTGGAAGAAGTGCACACACACACATCACCCATCCATAAGTTTTTTAGACTCCTAGAATATTTTATAGCCTACAATCATGGCTGCGATGGACTGCATTTCCCAGCATGCACTAGCAAACATATGTTCACAGACACACCTGGACTTACACACACTTAAACACTCACTCTCTGCACCACAGCTCCATGTTGGATCTAATCAGCACTCGCCAGATTCTAAAATCTTCATCTGATTCTTTTGTGCAGCAGTCGAACCTTTAAAGAAACATCTGCATCATTCTGATGGTGCTGCCGCCTAAAACTGCTAGAGGTTCTGAAGCTCTCCACCATATTTCATCTCACACGGTACTGTGGTTTTCTTCCTGGATCAACCCGGACTTCCCGCTGAGAGACAATATGGCCCAGAAATCCCAAATGATTCCTAAAATACTCACTGTTTAAAATCTGTGTGAATACCTCCTCCAAGCTGAACAAATACTCAGGAAATGTGTCTGATGATATAAGCTGCAATGAGGACACTGTGAGAACGCAGCATTGGAACCGAGATCAGGGCTGACGATGACCTCAGAATGGTGAGTGTCTTCAGATAGACACCAAAAATCTCAATAAACTCCTTGTTCTTCTGAAGAGTAGAGTTTTGTTCCTCACAGTCATGTTCTCACTGGTGTTGCAGCAGTATAAAATGCTCAGATCTTCACCAGCTTCTCTTCTCACCTAATCAGGAAAACAGCCTGCAGTTCGTCCTGTTACTGTGAAACCACCAGAGAGTTTAAAGTGCAAAAGCAGAACATTCTCCTAACGTTAGCACATACTTTACATTTACATTTATGGCATTTGGGAGACGCCCTTATCCAGAGCAACTTTTACTCTTATTTTTTCAACTCAGCAGTTAAAGGTCAGGGGCCCTGCTCCGGGGCCCAGCAGTGCCAGCTTGGTCGTCCTTGAATTTAACCTCACAACTCTCTGAGCAGGAGACCCCACAACCTTTTGATCATGCAGGATTGCATGAATCTTAGCTTTGTGGTGCTGGGAACTGAACCTATAATCATCTGATTAGCAGTTTAACACCTTAACCGCTATGCTAGCACTTCCCCTCTATTGACCTTTACATTTACAGCATTTGGCAGATGCTCTTATCCAGAGCGACTTACATTCATCATTTTTATACAACTGAGCAATTGCGGGTTAAGGCCTTGCTCAGGGGCCCAACAGTGGATGGGATTTCACGCTTGGTTATTACTTTGAGACGTTGTGGGAACGTTTTTTTGTGCGGTTTTTCTAACCAAAATGTAATCAGATTATTCCAAAACCCAATAATTATTTAAAGTGTTTATTTTTTATGAAAAAGAAGCAGAGAGTCAGCCATCATATTGTGCCCCTATAGCTGGCGGAGGGTTAAGGGTCTTGCTTAAGGGCCCAAAAGTTGCATCTTAATACTAGAGCACTAAAGTCTCCATACACACATCACACACAACCAATCAGATCAGCATTAAACACACTACGGAAACGATAGTGTGTCTGAACAACAGGCGGATCAACACCTGACCACCAATCAGAGAGCAGAACTCAACTCACACACATTTTTTAGGGTATAGATAGAACTGAGCATAATATCAGGTCGGGAAGATTATTCCGCACACACACGCACACACACACACATACACACACACACGTGAGAGTACACAGCTGTGGCAGACGTTTGCTGTGTGCATTATGTATTTTTGAGAACTAGAATAATAGCTAGAAATAGAGAATGAAAGTGTACATGTCCCCCCCTCACATCGTCCTTCCACCCCCCCTCTTCGTCTCTTCACTCCTCTTGCTGTCTCTCTATCGCTTTTCTCACTGTATATTTTAGCACTTTCTCTTAAGACTCATCTTAATAAATACAGCCAAAAAAATGAGAGAACTCACACAGAAAAATTCTCTCTCTCTCTCTCTCTCTCTCTCTCTCTCTCTCTCTGTCTCTCTGTCTGTCTCTCTCTTCTCTGTCAGTCTCTCTCTGCCTCTCCGTCTGTCTCTCTCCCTTTCAGTCTTTCTCTCTCTGTCTGTCTCTCTGTGTGTCTCAGTCTTGGAAGGAATGAAGTTAATGGGGGAATTTCACACTGTATTTTAATATGAATCTTTTCACACCTGTAAATGTCCTGTGTGATATTTCAGGGCTGTGTGTGTGTGTGTGTGTGTGTGTTCATGAATATGATAAGCAACCCAGAAGATGACTTGTGTAGGTCATGTGACTGATACGCATGTGTTGCTTTTTACTAAATATTTAAATGTTCGGAGTTTGTTTATGAGCTTTTAAAATTCACTTTAATTAATGTGAAAAGCATTGATGTTCTTCTGTGTGTGTGTGTGTGTGTGTGTGTGTGTGTGTGTGTGTGTGTGTCTGTGTGTGTGTGTGTGTTTTTGTGTTATTCATCTGAATGATCTAAATGGTTATATTTCTATGTGTGTTAGATAAGAAAAAAATAGAAGAAAGAAAGAAATAACTAAAGAGAGAGAGAGAGAGAGAGAGAGAGAGAGAGAGAGAGTGGAGAGAGAGAGAGAGAGTGGAACAGAAAGACAGAAAGTGAAAAAAAAAAAGAAATAAAGAAACAGAGAAAGAAAAGAGTGTGACAAAAGAAAAGAAAGAAAAAAAGAAAGAAAGAAAGAAAGAAAGAAAGAAAGAAAGAAAGAAAAAGAAGAAGAAAAGAAAGAAAAATGAAAGAAGAAAAGAAACAAGAAAAGAAAGAAAGGAAAGAAAGAAAGTGAGGCAGGTGGGGTTTAGGGTTAGGGTTAAGATTTGAGGTTTGGGGTTAGGATTAGGAGTTAGAGTTAGGGGTTAGGGTTAGTGTTAGGGAATAGGGTTAGGGATAAGATTTGGGGTTAGGGTTAGGAGTTAGAGTTAGGGTAGGGGTTAAAGTTAGGGTTAGGGTTTTGGGTTAGTGTTAGGGTTAGTGTTAGGGAATAGGGTTAGGGGTAAAATTTAGGGTTTGGGGTTAGGATTAGGGTTAGGGGTAAAATTGTGGGTTAGGATTAGGTTTAGGGGTTAGGATTAGGAGTTAGAGTTAGGGGATACAGTTAAGGTTAGGGTTAGTGTTAATGTTAGGGAATAGGGTTAGGGGTAAGTAAGATTTTAGGGTTTGGGGTTAGGATTAGGGTTAGGGGTTAGGATTAGGGTTTGGAGTTAGAGTTAGGAATTAAAGTTAGAGTTAGGGTTAGGGGTTAGTGTTAGTGGATAGTGTTAGGGAATAGGGTTAAGAGTAAGATTGGGATGGGAATGGTTAGGAGTTAGAGTTAGGGATTAAAGTTAGAGTTAGGGTTTAGTGTTAGGGGTTAGTGTTAGGGGATAGAAAATACAGTTTGTGCAGTATAAACCCATCACACCTATGGAGAGTCCCCACAAGGACAGCTAACCAGGCGTGTGTGTGTGTTTTCTGATAGCAGTTGATGCTAACAGTAATTAAAGTGTTATATGAATGATATTAAGTGTTTGATCTGTAATTTAATAGCAGATCTGAGGTAAATGTCTACATTCCGGATGTTTCTATGTGCTTTTTACTCTCGCTGTGTCTGTGAAAAAGGCTAAACTTCTGCATGCTAACAGAATAAATGTTTAGCTTAGCCAGTAGCTAGCTCCTGCTTGCTGACGCTTTATCTCGGTTGCCTAGCAACAGTGTGTCCTGTGTCAGAATTCTGTCTTCCGATTGGTTGGTTGCTGTAACGCCCACTATGGCATCATCAACTGGCAGCTGTAAATAAATAAATTACAGAAACTTGGTGTTTTAGTGTAACGGAATAAAAAGTGTGAAGATTTTATTTTATACATTTAAATAAACAAACTAAATAAAGTGAAATTAAATAAATAAATAATTTATTTATTTTCTCATTTGATCTCAATAAGCATTTTCTAAAAGTTAGTGTTAAAGTGCATAAATTCTGTTTACTCTGTGTGTGTGTGTGTGTGTGTGTGTTTATGACTCCAGCCAATCAGCACTAATTAGAAAAGGATAACGAGAGCACAGTCACCTTTGCCTCATGTGGAGCGATTAACATACGGAACAAACACAAAGAAACCATATGGTACTGTGTGTGTGTGTGTGTGTGTGTGTGTGTGTGCGATGGAATCATTGTGTTAATACAATCGCACAGCAGACCAGAATCAAAGCTGCTGAGAGTCTCAGATAGATCAGTGAGGACACACACACACACACAAACATTCATGTTTATTGTTGCACATGTCCTAACATGACTTTTTGCATTGATTATACCATCATACAGGCAGATCAATCAGACCAGTCAATATTGCAGTGTGTGTGCGTGTGTGTGTGTGTCACATCTCTCTCCATCTATCTACAGATGTGTTAATAGCTAAGACAAATTGTATTTGAAAAGTGTGTGGGTTGAGGGGGGTTATGATGGGGTCAGAAGATCCATCTCTAGGGACTAAAACTGGTAAGAGTTAAGAGACAGACAGACAGACAGACAGATAGACAGTACGCAGAGAGTGAGAGACAGACAGAGAAAGAATAAAAGGCAGATGGACAAATTAAGGGAAAGATATCATAAACATAAATACAGATACGCTGAGAGAAAAAAGAGCAAGACAAAGAGAATGGAAAGACAGACAGACAGACAGATAGACAAACTGAGAAAAAAAGAAAGAGAAGAAGACACAGAACAAAAGACAGACAGACAAATTGAAGAAACACCATTAAGAAAAAAACAGACAGATAGACAGACAGACAGACAGACAGACAGACAAAAAAAGAAAAACATTAACAGACAGACAGTAGGGCAAACCCAGAGAGACAGACAAAGGGAGATTATTATTAACAGACAGACAGACCTGAACACTAAAGATCATATACATGAAGTGGATCACATGACTATTTAACCTTTCACCTGTATCCCTATAAATATACACACACACACAGTCAGGTGTTTACTTGTGTGGAATCTTTCCTTGGACTCAGACAGTGTGTGACTAATGTGTACAGACAACAGATGCTCTGGTCATACATTACTGACCAACACACACACACACACACACACACACACATTGTGAAAGCCTGCTGTAACTTTGCTCTACTCAGTTACAGGTCAGTGATCTCCTGCAGCTTGCCTACTGAGATCTGCCCTTCACAATCACACACATTAACACGCACTGTGTGTGTGTGTGTGTGTATGTGTGTGTGTGTGTGTCTTAGGAAGGCCCTTAACCATCAACTGATCAAATGGAAAAAATTAATAAATGTTTATAACGTTTATTCAAAGTTGTTTTAAATAAACCGTCTGCCAAACGACTAACACTAACACTGACCCCTCACTAATACCCCCACAAACACTGCACTAATACCCCACTAAAACTGCATTAATACCTCATTTACACTGCACTTATACCCCCCACATACACTGCACCAATACTCCACTAACACTGTACTAATACCCCACTAATACTAACATTGCACTAATACCCCACTGCACTATCACCACACTAACACTGCACTTGTCACGATTCCACCCTCCCACCACCAGAGGGCGCTGTCACTGGAGTACTAGCGGTTCAGTAGTACTTCTGTTGTTACTTTCGGTTTTGTTGTTTACTTAAGGTAGCTTAAAGAATTCCATGTTGTAAAGTATTGTTTTGCCAATGTGACATACCGCGTTTACTTTTCCTGTCTGCTTTCCCAGTGTTTGATCTATGCATAGTGTCTGATCTTTCCTGGTGTTTGATTTTTGCCCGGTGTTTGGTCTTTGCATGGTGTTTGATCTTTCCTGGTTTTTGATCTTTCCGGGGTGTTTGACCTTTGCGTGGCATTTGATCTCTGTACTGTGTTGATGTTTTGCGTTGTGTTTTGATCTTTGCGTGGTGTTTGATATTTGCCCTGTGTTTGATCTTTGTGCAGTGTTTGATCTTTCCCAGCAATTGATCTTTGCCCTGTGCTTGATCTTTGTGCGGTGTTTAATCTTTCCCAGTGTTTGATCTTTCCAGTGTTTGACCTTTGCACCATGTTTGATCTTTGCATGGTGTTAGGTTTTGAGGTCTGTGTCCAGTGTCTTGGATTTGTTTGCCCGGTTTGTTTTGATTACCGTGTACCGAACTGCCCTTTTGTATTGAATAAAGTCATTTCCTGCAACATGGTTTCGACTCATGCTTTACAGCACTAATACCCCACTAACACTGCACTAATACCCCACTAACACTGCACTAATACCCAACTAACACTAAGACTGCCTAATACCTCACTTACACAGCGCTAATACACATCTAACACTAACACTGCACTAATACCCAACTAACACATCACTGATACCACACTAACACAATGCACTATTACCCCACAAACCCTACACTAATACCCCACTAAAACTGCACTAATACCCCACAAACACTGCATTAATACACTACTAACGCTAACACTGCATTGTGTGTGTGTGTTGAAGCTGTGTTCCCTGTGTTTTGTTGGCTCTCCCGATCTTCACTGTGTCGTGTGTGTTCTGTTCTAAGCGTCTGACGCGACTCTTCGCCTCATTAACACGACTCGAGTCTGATTATCCGATGTGTTAGCGCGAAAACACTGCTGTGTGCAGAGTGTGTGTTCTGGAATGACATTGTGCCGTGAGACAGGTGTTTAATAAACTGCTAGTTCAGAGTGTGTGTGTGTGCGTGTGTGTGTGTGTGTGTGTGATAGAGTCCTGGATAATTTAGATGATTATTTGCAGTGGTGTATTGTGGACTTTCAGTCAGGATCTTCTGTAAACAGCTGTAAAACACACACACATCTTACACGTCTGTTTATTATTGATACCAAATCAATAAAACAACAACAACTTAAGATATGATTATAAAATCACAACTGATAGAGGATCACACACACACACACACGTCTCCATTACAGAGAAAACTGCAACATCTTATAGACCACTGACATTAACTGCTGCTCAGAGTTTCTTCATGTTTCTGGATGTTTCTTGATGTTGTGACTCGGTGAAGATGTTCAGACTGTTGGAATCAGACTGGATTCTTTACCTTATTATAAACAGAGATACACACACACTTTTCTGGTCTTTGTTAGTAAATCTATTAAATCTATTTTATTATTGTTATATATTTATTACATTGTTGAATTGATTAAAACTGTTGAATTTATTAGTGTTGAATTTACTGAATTATTGATTTTATTAAAGTGAAAATTCACAGAAAATTGTCATTTTATTAAAGTGTCGATTTTTTTAAAAGGTGGATTTTAATTTGAAGTTTTGATATTAATATTAATTCCTGATTACAAGTTTAAGTTTTATTGTAAAGAAAAAAAATAATAAAATTAACACCTGCTGACGAGAACAAACACCAACCAAAATTGGTGTAATTATAAAGGGTAACACACTAAAAAGTCCACTGAAGAAAAGAATAAAGACATTTGTGTGTGTGTGTGTGTGTGTGTGTTACGGCGCAGGTTGTGTTGTCCGCATGGCTGATTTCTGAATGTGATTAAACTCATCATGTTAATAAAGTTCAGCTCAATGGATTAACAAGGGATTGCTGTGCATCGTGTGTGTGTGTGTGTGTGTGTGCAGGGTTATGACCGATTTGGGTGCTTTGACAGTGAGAAACCACCAGCTGAGTTTTAATTCAGTCTGTCAATTTAACAGCAGGAAAAAAAAATGCACACACACACACACACACACACACACAGAACTAAAACTACAACTGCATGACATCATCAAATATCAGGAAAGCTTTAAATAAGTCCCAAATAAACACCCCACAGAACATCAATTAAACACCAACTGATGACCTAATCACACGACCTAACACCAAATCTGCAACAATACACTTCGAACACAAAACACCAAACTCCCAACATCAAACATTGAACCCCAAACACCAAACACTAAATACTATACTCCAAACCCCAAACTCCAAACATCAACTCCAAACACCAACTCCAAACATCAAACTCCAAACACCATCAAACTCCAAACCCCAAACTCCAAACATCAAACTCCAAACCCCAAACTCCAAACATCAAACTCCAAACAAACAAACTCCAAACTCCAAACATCCAAACATCCAAACATCAACATCCAAACACATCAAACTCCAAATACCAAACATCAAACAGTAAATACCAAACACCAAACTCCAAACATCCAAACAGTAAATACTAAACTCCAAATACCAAAACATCAAACAGTAAATACCAAACACTAAACTCCAAACATCAAACAGTAAATACTAAACTCCAAATACCAAACATCAAACAGTAAATACCAAACACTAAACTCCAAACATCAAACAGTAAATACTAAACTCCAAACACCAAACACCAAACTCCAAACACCAAACTCCAAACATCAAACTCCAAAACATCAAACTCCAAATACCAAACATCAAACAGTAAAATACCAAACACCAAAAACTCCAAACATCAAACAGTAAATACTAAACTCCAAACTCCAAACATCAAACAGTAAATACTAAACTCCAAACTCCAAACACAAACCAAACTCCAAACACCAAACTCCCAAACATCAAACATTAAATACTAAACTCCAAACACCAAACTCCAGACACCAAACTCCAAACAATAATACCAAACTCAAAACACACAAACACAAAACTCCAAAAACACCAAACTCCAAACACCAAACAAACTCCAAACACCAAAACTCCAAACATCAAACACTAAATACTAAATTCCAGACACCAAACTCAAAAACAATAAATACCAAACTCAAAACACCAAACTCAAAAAAACACCAAACACTAAATACTAAACTCCAAACACCAAACACCAAACTCCAGACACCAAACTCCAAACAATAAATACCAAACTCAAAACACAAAACACCAAACTCCAAACACCAAACTCCAAACACCAAACTCCAAACATCAAACACTAAATACTAAATTCCAGACACCAAACTCCAAACAATAAATACCAAACTCAAAACACAAAACACAAAACACCAAACGACCTGTGCCCTCGAGGTCAAATGCAGAAATTTTAGTTCATGTGTTTATGACCTGAAGATTAGACTATTGTACCGCTTTACTGGTCTGATTGTTCTGCACGTCTAATAAACAAACTCCAGCTGGTCCAATACGCAGCAGCGAGAGTTCTTACTAGAACCCGAGAGTCTGATTATATTAGTCCGGTTCTGTCCACACTGCACTGACTCCCTATTAAATACCCACTAGATGATCAAATCCTGTTCATTACTTCTAAAGTCCTGAATGGTTTAGTACCTCAGTACCTGAGTGACTCTTATCCTATTATAGTCCTCCACGTCCACTGCGCTGTCAGGACTCAGACAGTCTGATAGAACCCAGAATAACTAAACCAACTGCAGGCGGCAGAACCTTCTCTTATCTTTTTTTCCCACTGATGATCTTGTTCTTCTAGATGGCCATCCAAACAGAACCACAGAATCTTTACTGCAGTATGGAAGAACGAGGAGAACTGCCCCCCCCCCCCCCCAGATATGAATTAAACTAAACTCTGTGTTTTAGTGTGTGTTTATTATCTTTTCTGTTTTAACACAATTTCTATAGTTAAACAACGCTGAATAAATAAAGGCGACTCGACTTCAAAACAATCACTAAACCCCAAACCTGCAACAATCCAACACCAAATTTACTCAGTCTGATACGCAGACAGAGACACAAAGAGGGAGACATAATACAAGGGAAAAAAAAAACAGATAGAGAAAGAGAGAAAAATAGAGAGGAAGAGAGAGAGAGACAGAGAGAGACAGAGAGAGAGAGAGAGAGAGAGAGAGAGAGGCAGAAAACAGACAGACAGAGACAGATAAAGAGAGAGACAGAGAGAGACAGAAAACAGACAGAGACAGACAAAGAGAGACAGAAGAAGAGAGAGAAGAGAGAGAGACAGAGAGAGACAGAAAGACAGACAAGACAGACAAGAGAGAGAGACAGAGAGAGACAGAAAGACAGACAGAGACAGAGAGACAAAGACAGAGAGAGAGAGAGAGAGAGGGAGAGACAGACAGAGACAGAAAGGGAGAGACAGAGAGAGTAAGAGACAGAGAGAGAGAGAGAGACAGGGAGAGTGTGAAACAGAGAGAGAGAGAGGGAGAGTGAGAGACAGAGAAGAGAGAGACAGAGAAAGCGAGAGAGAGTGAATGTAGCTTTTAGCTCCTGTGTCTCTGGAGTGAACTCTGTACTCCTAAAAAGCATTAGAGACTTGTGTAGTCTAATTGTGTCTCAGAGTCTCAAGGGTCTACACACATCGTTGCACACTCCCAGTGCATAAACACACACACAAATGCACACACACACACACACACCACACACACTTATACATTGAGTGCTCAAATCTGATATATCCACTACAACAGATATTTATGAAAAAATAAATCACATTGGATCAGAGTCGTGTGTGTGTGTGAGAGAGAGAGAGAGAGAGAGTGAGAGAGAGAGAGAGAGAGAGAGAGAGAGAGAGAGAGCTGCAGCAGCGTGACAATCTGGCCTCAGTTGTCAGTTGCTAAACCCTTTGACACCGGGCTTTTTAATTAAAATTACATTATGATCAAGCAGAAGGAGCGACTGGGAGACTCTCCATCTTTCCATTCGTCCATCCATCCATCTATCCATCTCTCTCTCTCTCCCTCTCTCTCTCTCTCTCTCTCTCTCTCTCTCTCTCTCTCTCTCTCTCTCTCTCTCTCTCTCTCTCTCTCTCTCTCTCTCTCTCTCTCTCTCTCTCTCTCTCTCTCTCTCTCTCTCTCTCTCTCTCTCTCTCTCTCTCCTCCTCCTCTGTCTCACTTTAAGCAGGTTTGATTACATCCCTGTGACGGACTTCCCTTGCTCCAATCCTGTGTGTGTGTGTGTGTGTGTGTGTGTGTGGTGTGTGTGTGTGTGTGTGTGTGCTGTGTGCGTGTGTGGTGTATATGTCCCACTGTTAGCATGCTAAAGATGTGATGGCAGATTGCGGCCTGACCAGCTTGTCCAGCCACAGGAAGCGGAGAAGAGGAGGGGTCTGAACTGGTACTCCTTATAAACACAGCACTGAGATGGATGGATGAGTGAATGAATACCTACAGACTGACAGACAGACAGACAGACAGACAGCTAAATAGATGAATAGATAGAAAAAAATCCAATTTATTTAACAAAAAAATGTAGGATTGTGTAGATGGACAGATAAAAAGATGGATGGATGGATGAATGGAAAAATTATAAATAGATAAATGGATGGATGGACAGATTGATGATGGATGGATGGATGGATGGATAGACAGACAGATAAGTGGATGGCTGGAATAATAGATAAGTTATTATAAATGGATGGATGGATGGATGGATGGAAAGGTGGATAAATTATAAATGGATGGATGGATGGAAAGGTGGATAAATTATAAATGGATGGATGGATGGATGGATGGGCAGATTAAAGATAGATGGACGGCTGGATAGATGGATGGATGGATGGATGTATAAATGATTCAGGGGGATGTGGTAGTTCAGTGGTTATAATGTTTGACTGCTACCCAAAAGATTGTTGGTTTGATTCCCAGAACCACCAAGCCCCCACTGCTGGGCCCCTGGGTAAGGCCCTTAACCCCCAATTGCTCAATTGTATAGAAGACATAAATGTACAGACACTTCTTAACAATCCTCTTATAAAGGTTTTGGGTGTCTGTACTAACAAAAGATGTTTATTTTTTACTCTGTGTGTGTGTGTGTGTCATGTAGAAATCTCCTGCTGCTTTTCTTAAAAACCCATCTGGTCCATCATTATTACCTCTGACCAACATGCATGTGTGTGTGTATGTGTGTATGTGTGTGTGTGTGTGTGTGTGTGTGATGAACTAGCTCTGAAGGCAGTTAGTATGTGAACTGCAGTGCAGAGCAGATATAATACACAGACATACTTACTACTGCCAGTTTATTAGGAACACCTGCTCATTCCTGCAGTTCCTCAGCTGAAGATCTGTGTGAAACATCATGAAGGTTCTGGTGGAAAAACACGAGTGTGTTCAACTAATCTTCTGATTCAGTGTTTAAATACACATTCAGATCAAAATACTGGTGAAGTCTTGCGTTGTTTTTTCAGCCTCAGGACGGAGTTTACAACACGGAACACCAGGAAGATTTCTCACCGAAACACTGGTTCTGTTTACTGTTTTGTCATTCCGGTGGTCGTTTCCAGGAAAAAATGGTGTGTGTTTTTTGTAATTCCAGAGTAAATAATATTCAACTTCATTGTGGAAGGTACGTGTACAGAGCCAATGAAATGCATTTTTCACATATCCCATCTTAGTAAGTTGGGGGTCAGAGTTCAGGGTCAGCTATGATACAGCGCCCCCTGGAGCAGGAGGGGTTAAGGGTCTTGCTCAAGGACCCAACAGTGGTTGACTTGCTTCAGGTGGGGCTTGAACCCAGGTGTTTCTGGTCTTCAGATCAACAACTCAGCATCTTAACCATTTGAGCCACCACTGCCCCCTAAATACCCGAACAGCAGACGTGCATGAAGGACCGAACACTGAAAATACTCTGAATGAGTCGTTCACATCAAGGAATTTTCATTAGTTCCAGTTCATCTGTCACTTAAAAACACTTTGGTGTTTTTATTTTGGTGTTTTTATCTCGATGGAGGTTGTTTCTATCAGTGGCAAGCGGTGTTTTGTATTTGGTAGCTGGTCCTTCAGTGTGGATTTACCCCGACTGATACCCCTCTTAATACCCACACTATCACATCACAATTATAGAAACACATCAATACTAAACAAACACACAATATAACACGGCGTGGAATTACAGACAGAGAGACAAGAAAAACCCGTTAACACACAACAACTCCAAACCTCTGCACTACAACCACAACTGTTACCACCTACAACATCTGGAGCTGTTCAGAATCAATATTTATCTTAATATTAATATAACATCAGAAAAACATTACAGATATCAATCAAATCTATCAGACAGTTAAAGGCTGTAAGTCAGTGTTACCACTCGGCGGCGCTGGGCTGGAAGTGGGGAATAAAACTCTTTCCCGCGCTGAGACGAGCTAGTTATCTTCAGGATACTGAACTCTCAGCATCATCTACAACTTTACCAGGAAAATCCGCATTAATAAAGTATTTATAAGTTTGTCTGAGACCAAATTAATTTCTCCTCCGTCAGTCATTGTGGGGGTAAAAATTCTAATTTAACCCTACAGACGAGTTTCGCTAGTCAAACTGGGGGCTTTAACAGTTTTACTCTGATCGACCAATCATAGGACGGGAAAATGTCATCATGTGCCAGTTAGCAGGCTCTGAAAGTCAAATCTGAAATCTGATTGGTTGCAGAAACAGTGTTTTAATAATATTTACCCAATGATCAATCTGCCCCTGCTAATATAGTGTAAGTTCCCCGGGCAGCGCTACTGATTCTGAAGGCAGATTAGATTAACATGGCAGCACATAGAAACTGAAATCTGATTGGATAAAAAATCTAACATCCACACACACGTACTGGAAGCAGTGCAGCAGAAAGAGAAAACACTACGAAATGAAGAGAGAATAAACTGCTGGAATAAATTAATACCATTTAATGGAAACTAATATTAGAATTTAGGGTGTAAATGTAGGTCAGTGATTCTGAGAGTGTTTAGAACAGCAGAGAACCACTGACTGACCCACACTGACCAACACTGACTGCGCAACACTGACTGCGCAACACTGACTGCACACACACTGACTGCGCAACACTGACTGCGCAACACTGACTGCACACACACTGACTGCACAACACTGACTGACTGCACACTACTGACTGCACACTGACTGACATACTGACTGCACACACTACTGACTGCACACACACTGACTGCACACACACTGACTGCACACACACTGACACACACTGACTGCACACACACTACACTGCACACACACACTGACTGCACACTACTGACTGCACACACACTGGTTTCATAGATATATACACACTCCGTATAAACACACCTGCTGATGTGTGTAAGTTCTGGACATTTCTTCTGGGATGGAGATGAAGATTTCCACACCCTCGTTAAGCGTTAATGAATCCAGAAGGTGTGACGAAATACTCGCACAGGACAGAGGTGACGATACACTCCGTCAGAGAGGACGGTTAACAGAGAGAGGACCAGAGACGTGTGTGTGCGTGATGTCATCTGGAGAGCCGGGACGCTACAGGACAGCATGTTGGCACACACACACACACACACACACACAACACACACACACACACACTTGCTACCTGGTTTTATTTATTTATTTATTTGTTTGTTTATTTGTGATCTGCTTGGCGCGGTTATGTGCTGGAGGTGTGAGAGGTAGGCAGCACTTTAACTTTGTTATGCTGCAACTCTCTGCCAGGACCACAGCAGGTTTCATACCAGTGTGTGTGTGTGTGTTTGTGTGTGTGTGTGTGTGTGCCTGTGTGTGGCGTCAGCCAGCTTCCCTGCCCTCTGCTGTAATATAGAGCATGCTGGGACCCATACCAGCTCACCAATATTACATTTTCCACTCTGTGTGTGTGTGTGTGTGTGTGTGTGTGTGTGTGAGGAAGAAACAATGATGATGATGATGATGATGAAGGGTGGAGATATATATACTCCTGTTCCTGGCTCAGTGGAGAAAAACCTGATGTGGTCTTCTGCTCCTGGAGCTCCTCTAGCGCTGATGATCATAGATTGATTATTTATATTAATACAGACTTCCTGACGAATCAGATCATTTGGGCTTCTTCAGAAATCTCATCCTTCCATACTATAAAGTGTGTGTGTAATCGAGTGTGTGTAATCGAGTGTGTGTACTTGGGAAGTGGTGGCTCTCGGTTGAGGTGTTGGACTACCAACCCGAAGATTGTGGGTTCGATAAATGAGATAAATGTGAGTCACTCTGGATAAGGGCGTCTGCCAAATGCTGTGAATGTGTGAATGTAAATGTAATTGAGTGTGTGTAATCGAGTGTGTGTAATCGAGTGTTTGTGATGGAGTGTTTGTGATGGAGTGTGTGAGGTGTGTAGTGTATCTGAATCTTTAGTATGTGTAAATCAGTGTGTGTAAAGTTCCCAGATGATCTATTCCTCTCACCCGGATTCTGAAGTACACAAACGATGGACACTTTTTTCTGCATGTGTGTGTGTGTGTGTGTGTGTGTGTGTGTGTTTGTGTCCTGAAGCATCCTTCCTGAGCCAAAGATTCTTCCACACCTCTCTGTTCTGCTCGAGGGCCCTGACAGGTTCGATTTCCTCCCCGTCGATGTGGAGCTGAGAATGAGTTTCTCCAAATCACACACACACACACACACACACACACACACACACACACACACAGGCACATGATACACAGTCAAGCTGAAACCTGACCTGGCCTCCTCACCTTTGATTCCCTTTGATCTGTAAACACAGACACACACACACACACACACACACACACACACACCTGCAGTCTATTTTTTAATTTTCTTTCTTTTTTTTCTTTCTTTTTTCCTTTATACACCGTTCTTTTTTTATTCTTTTTCCCGTCATAAAATTTCCATCTTTTTTCATTTCTTTTTCTTTCCTTTTTTCTTTTTATGTTTTTTTTTTTTACTTTTAATTTCCTTTAATCTGTAATTTTTGTTTTTTCAATAAGGTTTTTTGTTGATTTTTTTTTTTTTTTTTCTTGTAAAGATTTTTCTTTCTTTCCTTCTTTCTTTCCTTCTTTCTTTTTTTCTGCAGCTTTTTCATCTCTCTGTCATTGTTTTTCTTCTCGTCTTTGTGCCTGTCAGTTATTTGTCATGCGGCGCATCATCACTTTGCTAATTTGCGATTTTTTCGTTAGCGCCTGTCAATCCAACAGGAATACACTCGTTCTGCCGCCGGCGTCTGCTTCCAGCTTCATCAGCAGCACAGATTCATTTTCAGGATCCGTTCATCTCCTGGAAGCCGCCAGCTGATCTGAGGAAACTACCTGAAACTAACGAACTCACACAGATATTATAGAATTACAGTGGAATTTTTCACTCTATAACCAAATTCTGCTGAAAAATGTTCTTCCTTTGTCTCGTCTGTGCGTCCCACCTTTCCCATCACGGGTTCAGGTGAGATTAAGCTTGAGATGTTTGGATGATCTGAACCTGTCTGATCTTTCTGTAGTGTTGAACTTCATCTGGAAGTTTTGGACATCCTGTCCCTGGTGATTTCTTTAGTCTTAAAGTGTTGGACTGCTGATTAGAAGATTGTGGGTTCAATACCCAGAACCACCATGCTGACACTTCTGGGCCCCTGAACAAGGCCCTTAACTCTCAGCTGCACAGATGAATATAAATGACATGAATGTAAATGACTCTGGATTTAAAAAATGTAAAAGTGAATAATTGTGGTCTCCACGGAGGTCCTTGATACTTTCTGATGTTTTTGGAAGTTCTTCAGAACCTGTAAATGATGTGTATGCTTTTCATGGTCCATTTTTCCAGCAGCTGGTCAAAGATAATCCCTGACAGACTCATAATCTTAATCAGCCTGGCATCAGACTCATAATCTCAATCAGATCGGCATCAGACTCATAATCTCAATCAGCCTGGCATCAGACTCATAATCTCAATCAGATCGGCATCAGACTCATAATCTCAATCAGCCTGGCATCAGACTCATAATCTCAATCAGCCTGGCATCAGACTCATAATCTCAATCAGATCGGCATCAGACTCATAATCTCAATCAGATCGGCATCAGACTCATAATCTCAATTCAGATCGGCATCAGACTCATAATCTCAATCAGATCTGCATCAGACTCATAATCTCAATCTCAATCAGCCTGGCATCGGACTCATATCTCAAGAATCAATCAGCCTGGCATCAGACTCATAATCTCAATCAGCCTGGCATCAGACTCATAATCTCAATCAGATCGGCATCAGACTCATAATCTCAATCAGCCTGGCATCATCAATCTCAATCAGATCGGCATCAGACTCATAATCTCAATCAGATCGGCATCAGACTTCATAATCTCAATCAGATCGGCATCAGACTCATCATAATCTCAATCAGATCGGCATCAGACTCATAATCTCAATCAGATCGGCATCAGACTCATAATCTCAATCAGCCTGGCATCAGACTCATAATCTCAATCAGCCTGGCATCAGACTCATAATCTCAATCAGCCTGGCATCAGACTCATAATCTCAATCAGCCTGGCATCAGACTCATAATCTCAATCAGATCGGCATTCAGGACTCATATCCATTCATCAGACGGCAATCAGACTCATAATCTCAATCAGCCTGGCATCAGACTCATAATCTCAATCAGCCTGGCATCAGACTCATAATCTCAATCAGCCTGGCATCAGAATTTATCTCATCAGAATGACATGCAAATAAAGGCTTTAATTGCCCTGTTATCTAAATAAAGACCCTCATTACGTCGCGCTCCCACCTTGTGAAGAACTCCAATTAAAGCATCAGGCTGGATCCGTATCATCAGACCGCCATCAGACCTGAGACTGCAGTCAGACGGGTTCAGCAGGAGGTTCACACCATCCCAGCGGAATCACACTCACTTCTCAGAACAGAGTCTTAAAAAAAAACACCAAAATGAGCCCAGATCGAGAAGCCTAATTTTGAGGCTCTTTGACAAAGTGTCTTCTGGAGCTGATGTGCACTCGATAATGAAGTGCACCAGGTTTCATCCTCCTCCTTAATTAATGGGGGGGAAAGTTCACTGGAACGAAAAGATCAAAGCAAACTTTCTCTCCTCCAACAACCGAAAGCTTTACATACTAAACCCTCCGTCCAGCCGATCGTCCGCTTGTTTATTGTTTGTCACCCTGTCTCTGTCTCTCTCTCCCTCTCTCTTTCTCTCTCTCTCCCTCTCTCTTTCTCTGTCTCTCTCTCTCTCTCTCTCTCTACCCTGTCTCTCTCTCCCTCGACCCTGGTCTCTCTCTCCTCCCTCTCTTCCCTCTCTCTCCCGATCTCTTTCTCTGTCTGTCTCTCTTTCACCCTCACTCTCTCCCTCTCTCTTTCTCTGTCTCTCTCTCTCTCTCACCCTGTCTCTCTCTCCCTCTCTCTTTCTCTCTCTCTGTATCTCTTCTTGTCTTTCTCTCTCTCTCTCTCTCCACCTGTCTATCTCTCCCTTCTCTTTCTCTGTCTCTCTCTTACCCTGTCTCTCTCTCCCTCTCTCTTCTCTGCTGTCTCTCTTTCACCCTCTCTCTCCCTCTCTCTTTCTCTTTGTCTCTCTCTCTCTCCCTCTCTCTTTATCTGTCTCTCTTCTCTCTCTATCTCTCTCCTCCCTCTCTCTTTCTAACCCTGTCTCTCTCTCTCCCTCTCTCTCTCTCTCTCTCTCTTCTCTACTATCACCCTGTCTCTCTCTCCTTCTTACCCTGTTCTCTCTCTCTCTGTCTGTCTCACTTCCTCTTTCTCTCTCTCACGCTCTCTTTCTCTGTCTCTCTCTCTCATCCACTCTCAAGTCCAAGTTCAAGTTCAAGTCTAAGTAGCTTTATTGTCCTTTCAGCCGTATATCGCAAGATGCAGTACACAGTGAGATGAAATAACGTTTCTTCCAGGACCCCCTGGTGCTACACAAAACATAGAATTTACAAAAACAAAGAGCAAAGGAGCCACTAAACAGAATAGACATAAAGTGCAGACAGTGCAGACAGTGCAGACACAGACAGTGCAGACAGTGCAGACAGTGCAGAAACAGACAGTGCAGACACAGACAGTGCAGACACAGACAGTGCAGACAGTGCAGACACAGACAGTGCAGACAGTGCAATTAAACAATACAAACATAAACAAGGACAGTGCAAAAAGACAGTAAAGGACGGAAAGACAATAAATAAATCTGTCTCTCTCTCCCTCTATCTTTCTCTGTGTCTCTCTCTCTTACCCTGTCTCTCTCTCCCTCTCTCTTTCCCTGTCTCTCTCTCTTTCTCTCTCTCTCTCTCTCTCTCTCTCTCTCTCTGTCCGCCCGCCTGTCTCACTTTCTCATTTTTTGCTTGTCTGTCTGTTTGTATATATAGAGAGAGAAAGAC
>VCAZ01000541.1:60000-77500 GCA_005784505.1 Bagarius yarrelli
TTCCCCTCCTCTCTTTAATCCACACTTCAGAAATGATCATTGTGGAGAACCTTGTAGCCTCAGGCAAGTTTATACTGTACACACACACACACACACACACACACACACACACACACACACACACATAGGATTCTCACTGACCTTTAAACTTTACAAAATGTAGAGTCTAAAAAATAGAGTAAGGTTTGTTTTTTGTTTTTTTTCTTCTGTTTTCTCTCTTGTTTCTTTTCACCTTTTCATTTTCTCCCTGCTTCCTGTTCTGTTCTTCAGCTGTGTGATTGGATTCTCCGGAGAACCTTGAAGAGGAACTCACTGAGAAACCCTTAAAGATGGACCACCAACAAGAATATTAGCATCAGAATAGAATAATACACACCTGCAAGTTGCTGATTTTCACACAGATGTATGCAGAGTGTGTGATAAAATGGGAGGGTAATTAAAATAACTTTTCTGTGTGTGTGTGTGTGTGTGTGTGTGGACCCAGCCTAAAATCCTCTCGAGTTTTTTTTTTACATTCTGTTTGTAAAACTGTCAACACTTCCTCTGTCTCCTCCAACGTGTGATTTAAAGCCGAGAGAGAGAAAGATGCTGCGTTATTTCTCACACGTCTGGATTCCGTCTGTTTGCTTTACAATCGAGATTAAAGTCACTGAAATTCACCTTCAGCTTCATTCCCACACATAAAGACGTCCTAGCTTCCTGTCTGGATTAATAAACTTCATAACGTGCGTTTAAAAGTGATCAAATAAATAAATAAGCAGCAGTTTGGGATCTACACTGCTTTAACATGCCAGATCTAATGAATATGCATGAATATGCAAATTAGGAGACGCCTCATGTTGTCTTGTGAACCCTATCAGTGTTGTTCGTGTGGCCAGTCAGTAATTCTGGAATTCATCAGACTTTCAACCATTTATAGGCTACAGCCCTACCTGTACATCTGCTCATTCAGCCAATCAGGTGTCAGCAACATGCGACGTTTTTGTCAGTGACAGTGAGTTTTTTTAGAAACTCAGAGTGTTTACTGGAGCTCCTCAAACCACCGGAACCCAAGAGGGAACCAGGCTGAGTTCACTTCCGGTGCCCAGATCAAACTTTATATTAATATAATTTCTTTAACTAAACCCAAATAAGAATATTAGTACAACAATATTTCTGCTATTCCATCATTTAATTTTAAAGAGTCTCTAGCTCCTCAACCCCCCACCCCCCAAAACTGATATCTGTCTGCCCACCCGTTTATGGTTGGCAAGAACCGGACCTGTTGAGAGGCGCCATTTTTAAAAAGGTGATGTAATAAAAAATATCAGATAAATAAAAAAGAATTAAATCTACCAGTTTATTTATGATGGACAGAAGAGGCCAGTGTTTTCCTCTCGATAAGGACCCACCAACACAAAAAACAACAACTAGAAAAAAGCTAGAAAAAAACACATATATAAGGAGTTAATGGGGGAGGGAACGGCATTCCAGTCACATGTTGATCATGTAACTGTCCTGATAAATCTGGATTTCTGCTCAGACTCCTAGGACAGGTGTTAGCTTCTTCGCTAACCCTAGCAGTTAGTGTATATTTTGTTGAGAATTATAAACACACTATTCTGTTGTTTTGTTATTCAGGAATTCAGTTTATTTTTATGTTTCTGATGTCACCAATTCAGCGTTAATGATCAAACTGTGCTGGGAGGATTTATAGAATTTTTCTGCTCATTGAAGAACATTTCCTCGATCCTCATGTTTACATTTTATCTACAAAATAAATAAATAAATAAATAAATAAATAAATATAAAATTATATAAAAATATTGGCACTCCTGGTATTCATTTTGCCTGGTTTAATTCATATTTTTCCAACCACATCCAGTTTGTTCAACTAAAAGACTCCCAACCTTCCTCTGTTAGTTGCGGTGAACCCCAAGGTTTCATCTTAGGTCCTCTATTGTTCTGAATTAACCTTCTCCCACTTGGAAAAATCTTTTTCAAATTTGGTATTAAATTTCACTGTTACACTGATAATAAACAAATCTATATATCCTCTAAACCTAAAGAGGCGACTGAATATATAGATGCCGCATTCCGCTCTACATTAGATAACGTGGCTCCAGTTAAAAAAGAAAAATAATTAAAGATAAGAACTCGCTCCATGGTATAATGAACACACGCGCTCTTTAAAACAGAGCGCCCGTAAACTAGAACGTAAATGGCGCCGAACTAGATTGCTGGTTTTCCAGGCAGCATGAAAAGAGGGAATTCTAGCTTATAAAAAAGCTCTTAGTGTAAATAGATCAACGTATCTTTCTAACCTTATTGAAGATAATAAAAATAATCCTAGATTTCTATTCGATACCGTCGCAAATTAACTAGGAATAAGACGTCCTCAGAAACCTGCACCATAACTGCGTGCAGCAGTGAGGATTTCATCAACTTTTTTAATAATAAAATTGCAAACATTAGGCAGAAAATTCACGCTTTAAAACCGGACCTTTCGAATGATTCTGATGATCAACTAACCGCATCAGATCAGAACTTAGAAAATTTCACTCCTCTGGAAGAGAAAAACCTAATCGCACTCATCTCTTCCACAAAACCGTCAACTTGTGTGTTAGATCCGATACCAACACACTTTCTTAAGCAGATATCATACCGGCAGTATCAGAACCCCTGTTGAAAATAGTTAACTCTTCTCTCAGCAGTGGGTGTGTTCCTAAATCTTTTAAATTAGCAGTGATTAAACCTTTAATTAAGAAACCTGACCTCGACCACAATGAGCTGTGGAACTACAGGGCCGATATCTAACCTTCCGTTTATCTCTAAAATCCTAGAGAAGGTAGTAGCGCAAACAACTATGTTCATATTTACAAAGAAATAACATACACAAACATTATCAATCAGGATTCAGGCCTCACCACAGCACAGAGACGGCACTGGTCAAAGTAGCTAATGACCTCTTACTGGCATCCGATCAAGGCTGTGTCTCGTTGCTTATATTACTTGACCTTAGTGCGGCTTTCGACACCATAGATCACGATATTCTTCTTCACAGATTAGAAAAATCAGTAGGAATTAAAGGAACAGCTCTTGCGTGGCTCAGGTCCTATTTAACCGATCGCTACCAGTTTGTAGATTTAAATGGTGATTATTCTGCGAGATCCCTTGTAAAGTATGGTGTTCCACAGGGCTCGGTTTTAGGCCCACTTCTTTTCTCTCTTTACATGCTGCCTCTGGGAAACATAATCCGTAAGCATGATATCAGTTTCCACTGTTACGCTGATGACACACAGTTATACGTCTCATCAAGGCCTGATGCGAAAGGCCAGTTTAATAAAATTGAGCAATGTGTGAAGGAAGTCTGAGATTGGAATGTTATGCAGTTTTTCCTCTTGCTTAATCCTGACAAGACGGAGGTTCTGGTTCTAGGACCACAGGTAGCTAAAAGTAAGTTTCCTGATCACACACTTAACCCTAGACAGTCTTTCTGTTTCACTGAGTGCAACAGTAAAAGATCTGGGTGTGATTTTAGACTCCAATCTCTCTCATTTGAAGCCCATGTCGATAATATTAGCAGGATAGCTAATGGTTCTATCATCTCAGAAATATCGCTAAAAATAAGAAATATCCTGTCACTTAATGATGCCGAAAAAAAATGAGTTCATGCGTTTATCACATCCAGGCTGGACTACTGTAACGCTTTACTGTCTGGATGTTCAACTAGGTGCATTAATAAACTTCAGTTAGTCCAGAACGCAGCAGCGAGAGTCCTCACTAACACTAACAGATACGAGCACATCACGCCGGTCTTATACACACTGCATTGTCTCCCAGTGAGACACCGCATCGATTTTAAACACTACTGTTAACTTATAAAGCTCTAAATGGTCTCGCACCGCAGGACTTAAGCGAACTTCTAGTGTCTTACGTTCCACCACGCCTACTTCCATCAAAGGATGCAGGCTGCCTGTCAGTACCGCGCGCATTATAAACTCTACAGCAGGGGGCGGAGTCTTTACTTGACAGAGCCCCAATGCTATGTTTATAACCTCCCTATGAATGTTCGGGAATCAGACACAGTCTCAGTGTTTAAGTCCAGCTTAAAAACTTACTTATTTAATCAAGCATTTTGTATTGATTCCCCTTAGATAAAGGAGCAGATCTGGGGGACTGATGGGTGTTGAGTATTATGGGATGTTAGATGTCTCATGTCTGTGTTTCCCTCTGGTTCTCCTTTAGTTATGCTGACCTAGTTAGTCTCACCGGAGTCCCAGCTTTACTCTACATTACTCACTTAATCACTCCAAACCGTGTGATTACAATGTCACTTAACTGCTTTCTCTCTCTCACTTTCTCTCTCTCTCTCTGTTGAGTTACATACGCCACAACGGAGCTGCTGGGACACTTCCCTGTGACCTGCTCCAGCGGATGATACATCATCAGGGTGACCAAGGACGTCCCACTTGGCCATAAAGATGTTCCAGCTGTTCTTTAAGGACTAATGATTTAAGTTGCTCACACACACACACACACACACACACACACACACACACACCACACACACACACACACACACACACACACACACACAGTGTAACCACATAATTCCTGCTCCCTGTTTTTCACCCCAAATGAGGATGGGTTCTCTGTTGAGTCTGGTTCCTCTCAAGGTTTCTTCCTATTTCCATCTCAGGGAGTTTTTCCTTGCCACCACCGTCGCCCCCCCCCCCCTTCCCCCCGGCTTGCTCATCAGGGACAAACTGATTTCTGTTTCATTTTTATCTCATAATGTCTGTGATTGTGTAAAGCTGCTTTGTGACAATCACCAGTGTAAAAAGCGCCAAACAAATAAAACTGAACTGAATTGAATTGAAACCTAACTCCATTTTCTTCCACCTGTCTGTCTTACTAACTGTAACAGTTACTTCCCTCAAGCCATCAGGCTGCTCAACACACTGATCTGAACTGCATCAACCTACAAATATGCACACACACTCAACCCTCAAGCCATCAGACTGCTCAACAGAACTGAACTACATACACACACACACAGGTAGACTAAAAAAACGAAATATAAGCACAATAACTGTATAATGCGGTAATGCTAATTGCACAATACTGTTAATTTGCACATTCCATGTCTTACCTCATTTTATAATCTGATTGGTGCTATTGAATGTTCTGTCCAGCGTTCTGTTTATGTTCTGTTCTCTACTGTCTAATTTGCACTGTCCTTGTAATGTTTGTGTTGTTTATTGCACTGTCTGTTCTGCACTGTCTGTGTCTGCACTGTCTGCACTGTCTGTTTCTGCACTGTCTGCACTGTCTGCACTGTCTGCACTGTCTGCACTGTCTGCACTGTCTGCACTGTCTGTCTGTGTCTGTGCGCACTCTGCACTGTCTGTGTCTGCACTGTCTGCACTGTCTGTTTCTGCACTGTCTGTTTCTGCACTGTCTGCACTGTCTGTTTCTGCACTGTCTGTTTTCACTGCACTGTCTGCACTGTCCACTGCACTGTGTCTGTCTGCACTGTCACTGCACTGTGTGCTTCCTGCACTGTCCTGCACTGTCTGCACTGTCCTGCACTGTCTGCACTGTTGTCTGCACTGTCTGACTGCACTGTCTGTTTCTGCTGCACTTCTGCACTGTCTGTGTCTGTCACTGTCTGCACTGTCCTGCACTGTCTGTTTCTGCACTGTCTGCACTGCACTGTCTGTGTCTGCACTGCACTGTCTGCACTGTCTGTTTCTGCACTGTCTGCACTGTCTGCACTGTCTGCACTGTCTGTTTCTGCACTGTCTGCACTGTCTGTTTCTGCACTGTCTGCACTGTCTGCACTGTCACTGTCTTTCTGCACTGTCTGCACTGTCTGCACTGTCTGTTTCACTGCTGCACTGTCTGCACTGTCTGCACTGTTTGCACTGTTTGCCTGTCTGTGTCTGCCACTGTCTGCACTGTCTGCCTGGTCTGCACTTCTGCACTGTCTGCACTGTCTGTGTGCACTGTCTGCACTGTCTGCACTGTCACTTTCTGCACTGTCTGCACTGGTGTCTGGCACTTTATGTCTATTCTGTTCAGTGGCTCTTTGTTGTTTTGTAAATTCTATGTTTTGTGTAGCACCAGGGGGTCCTGGAGAAACGTTATTTCATCTCACTGTGTACTGCATCTGCGCTGTATCTGCGATATATGGCTGAAAGGACAATAAAGCTACTTAGACTTGAACTGTTTTCACAAAATAAAAATTGGTTTTCTGACAATTTTCTTCAACTTAATAGTAGCAAAGCTAAAGTACCCCTTATAGGCACTAACTCGATTCTCTCCTAGGGTCCTAGGGTTTTTCTTCTTCAGATATTGACAGTTAGGGTTAGGAACTAGGGGGTCATCTTCGACAGCACTCTTTTGTTTTGAAGCCCAAATCAGTAGCATAACCCGGGGTCTTGCTACTTTCATCTTCGTAATAAAATCTATTATTATTATTATTATAAACTAATAAACAGACAGACATGAATAACAGAATAATCCGCTTCCATCACACGGGCGTCTGACGGGGGTGTAAATATTATAAGGCAGCCAATCAACAGGCAGGTTTTATGTTAGTGTGTTGGAAGATACAGATAATTTTGTGTACTTTGGGGACGTCTAGGTGTGTGTCCAGGTGTCTGTGTGTGTACATCTCTATTTGTGTGTACATCTTTAGGTGTGTGTCCAGGTGTGTGTGTGTGTACATCTCTATTTGTGTGTACATCTTTAGGTGTGTGTCCAGGTCCAGAGGGAAGTGGTGGCTTAGTGATTTAGCTGTTGAACTGGAAGATCAGTTTTCAGCTCTACCAAGTTACCACTGTTGGGCCCCTAAATGAGGCCTCTAACCCCCAATTGCTCAGTTTGTATGAAAAGAGATAAATGTTGCTTTGGATACGGACGTCTGCCAAATGCTAAAAAATGTAAATGTCTGTGTGGACATCTTTTACTTAGGGAATGAGATGGCTTCAGGATGCACTATGGGTAAAAGGTGAGTTGGTGGAGGCCGTAGGATGACCTGAATGGTGTTCTACTGGGAAATCTTAAGGTCCTGAAGTTCCTGTAGATGTTGTTATGATGTGTAACACCTACATCTTACTGTGCACGTGGTCATGGTAACTGCGCTCTCTTTCAGCATGATAATGGTCTCTGATACACTGCAGGAACTGTTCAGGAACACTGAGGAACATGTCAGAGTTCCAGATGTTCACTTCATCTCCAAATTCCTCACATGTCACTTACAAGAACAATAATTATAACAATAAAAATATACACACATTAATACAGTACAAATATCTGTATTTAGCCATGGGTGTGTGGGTGTGTGTGTGCGTGGGTGTGTGTGTGTGTGTGTGTGTGTGTGTGTGTGTGTGTGTGTGTGTGTGTGTGTTAACAACACCTAGGCTTGCTGTCTGGAAATGAGCTATCATTTTTAGCTGTCAAAACCACAGACAAAAAATGCTGACAATTTTAAGCTAATGACCGCAGGAGACCTAACACGAGACCTGTCTTACTGTTTATCTGTCTCCCTCTCTGCCTGTCTCACACTCACTATGTATCTCACTGTTAACTTTAATTTACACCTTGTTTTTTTTTTTTTTGTCAGAGTGTGTTTTAGGGGATATTGTCTACGTATGATACAATACTGTGGCCACAGTATTTCCCTTACACACACACACACACACACAACACACACACACACACACACACACACACAGGTGTTCTTATCCCATGTCAATGCCAGTAGTATCACTTCATTATAGTTTCACACTTTAGCTGATCATTATCATTTAGCTCCTATTGAGTAAAGATACACACGCTTAAACACACACACACAAACACACACACACAGTGTTGTAGTTTTTTTTAGAAGGGCTGTACTTTTTAAAGTTAGTTGTTTGTAACAGTAGTTTGTGAGGGTGTTTGTTTGGGGCAGTAGTTTGTGAGGGTGTTTGTTTGGGGCAGGGTAGAGTAGTTTGTGAGAGGGGTTGTTTGGGGCTGTAGTTTATAAGGGTGATTGTTGGGTTGGGCAGTAGTAGTTGTTGAGGGTGGTTGTTTGGGCAGTAGTAGTTTGGAGAGTGGTTGTTTGGGGCAGGAGTTTGTGAGGGTGTTTGTTTGGGGCAGTAGTTTGTGAGGGTGGTTGTTTGGGGCAGTAGTTTGTGAGGTGGTTGTTGGGGCTGTAGTTTTGAGGGTGGTTGTTTGGGGCAGTAGCAGGTTTTTTGTGGGCAGTTTGTGAGGGGTGTTTGTTTGGGGCAGTAGTTTGTGAGAGTGGTTGTTTTGGGGCAGTAGTTTGGAGAGTGTGAGAGTGGTTGTTTGGGGCAGGAGTTTGTGAGAGTGGTTGTTTGGGGCAGGAGTAGGTTGTGAGGGTGTTTGTTTGGGGCAGGAGTTTGTGAGAGTGTGTTTGGGGCAGTTTGAGAGTAGTTTGTGAGGGTGTTTGTTGGGGCAGGAGTTTTGTGAGAGTGGTTGTTTGGGGCAGGAGTTTTTGGTTTGGGGCAGTTTGTGAGGTTTGTGTTTGTTTGGGGCAGTTGGTGAGGGTGTTTGTTTGGGGCAGTGTTGTGAGGGTGTTGTTTGTTTGGGCAGTAGTTTGTGAGGTTTTGTTTGTTGTTGTGGAGGAGTGGTTGTTTGGGGCAGTAGTTTGTGAGGGTGGTTTGTTTGGGGCAGTTTTGTGAGAGTGGGTTGTGTTTTGGGGCAGGAGTTGTTTTGTGAGGGTGTTTGTTTGGGGCAGTAGTTTGTGAGAGTGGTTGTTTGGGGCAGTAGTTTTTTGTGAGGGTTTGTTGTTTGGGGCAGGATTTGTGAGTGGTTGTTTGGGGCAGAGTTTTTGTTGAGGGTTGGTTTGGGGGCAGGAGTTTGTGAGGGGTTGTTTGGGGCAGTAGTTTGTGAGAGTGGTTGTTTTGGGGCAGGAGTTTGTGCAGAGTTTGTGAGTTTGTGGGGCAGAGTGGTTTGTTTGGGGCAGGAGTTTGTGAGGGTTGGTGTTTTGGGGTTTTGTTTTGGGGCAATGCAGTAGTAGTTGTGAGTGGTGTGTTTGGGGCAGTAGTTTGTGAGAGTGGTTGTTTGGGGCAGTAGTTTGTGAGAGAGTGGTTTTTGGTTTGGGGCAGGAGTTTTGTGAGAGTGGTTGTTTGGGGCAGGAGTTTGTGAGAGTGGTTGTTTGGGGCAGTAGTGAGGTGTTTGTTTGGGGCAGTTTTTGTGAGGGTGTTTGTTTGGGCAGTGTAGGGTGTTGTTTGGGGCAGTTTGTTGGGGCGGCAGTTTGTGAGAGTGGTTGTTTGGGGCAGGAGTTTGTGAGGGTGTTTGTTTGGGGCAGGAGTAGTTTGTGAGGTGTGTTTGTTTGGGGCAGGTTTTGTGAGGGTGTTGTTTGGGGCAGGAGTTTTGTGAGAGTGGTTGTTTGGGGCAGTAGTTTGTGAGGGTGTTTGTTTTTGGGGCAGGAGTTTGTGAGAGTGGTTGTTTGGGCAGTAGTTTGTGAGAGTGGTTGTTTGGGGCAGTAGTTGTTTGAGGAGTGGGTGTTGGGGCAGTTTGTGAGGGTGTTTGTTTGGGGCAGTAGTTTGTGAGGGTGTTGTTTGTTTGGGGCAGTAGTTTGTGAGAGTTTGTGAGAGTGGTGGGGGGCAGGAGTTTTGTGAGAGTGGTGTTTGGGGCAGTGTTTGTGAGGGTGTTTGTTTGGGGTGGTTGTTTGGGGCAGGAGTTTTTGTGAGAGTGGTTGTTTGGGGCAGGAGTTTGTGAGGTGTGTTGTTTGGGGGGCAGTAGTTTTGTGAGAGTGGTTGTTTTTTTGGGGCAGTAGTTTTGTGAGTTTTGTTGTTTTGTTAGGGGGCAGTGGAGAGTTGTGAGAGTTGGGGGTTTGGCAGTTTGTTTGTGAGGGTTGTTTGGGGCAGGAGTTTGTGAGGAGTAGGTTTTGTGAGTTGGGGCAGTAGTTTGTTTGAGGGTGTTTTTGGGGCATTTTTTGTAGTTTTGTTTGGGGTTTTGTTTTGGGCAGTAGTTTTGTGAGGGAGTGGAGAGTGGTTGTTCTGGGGCAGTAGGGTGGTTGTTGGGGCAGTAGTTTGTTTTTGAGGGTGTTTGTTTGGGGGCAGGAGTTTGTGAGGAGTTGGTGAGTTTGCTTGGGGCAGGAGTTTGTGAGAGTGGGTTGTTTGTTTGGGGCAGTTTTGAGTTTGTTTTGGGGGGCAGTAGTGACTTGTGAGGGTGTTTGTTTGGGGCAGTAGTTGTGAGTTTTGTGAGAGTGGTTGTTTGGGGGCAGTAAGTTTGTGAGTTTGTGAGGTGGTTTGTTTGGGGCAGAGTGTGTCAGGAGTTTTGTGAGAGTGTGTTGTTTGGGGCAGGAGTTTGTGAGGGTGTTGTTTGGGGCAGGAGAGTTGTGAGAGTGGTTTGGGGCAGTTTGGGGCAGTAGTTTGTGAGAGTGGTTGTTGTTTGGGGCAGGGAGTTTGTGAGGGTGGTTGTTTTGTGGGCAGTAGTTTTGGAGGGTTTTTTGTTGTGGGCAGTAGTGTGGTTGTTTGGAGAAGGTGTTTGTTGGGGCTTTTGTAGTTTGTGAGGTGGTTTGTTTGGGGCAGTAGTTTGTGAAGGTGGTTTGTTTGGGGCAGTAGTTTGTTGAGGGTGTTTGGTTGTTTTTGGGAGTGGTTGAGAGTGGTGGTTGTTTGGGGCAGTAGTTTTGTTGAGGGTGTTTGTTTGGGGCAGGAGTTTGTGA
This sequence comes from Bagarius yarrelli, assembly GCA_005784505.1. Taxonomy (NCBI): domain Eukaryota; kingdom Metazoa; phylum Chordata; class Actinopteri; order Siluriformes; family Sisoridae; genus Bagarius; species Bagarius yarrelli. Next base: position 70,667 of record VCAZ01000541.1, read on the forward strand.
GGGTGGTTGTTTGTTTGGGGCAGTAGTTTGTTTGGAGAGTTTGGTGTTGTTTGGGGCAGGAGTGTTGGTGAGGGTGGTTGTTTGGGGCAGTAGTTTAGTGGGTGTTTGAGGGTGTTGTTTGGGCAGGTAGTTTTGAGAGGTGGGTTGTTGGGGCAGTAGTTTTGGGAGGTGTTGTTGGGGGAGTTAGTTTGGGTTGTTGTTTGGGGGGGAGTAAGGAGTTTGTGAGGGTGTTTTGTTTGGGGCAGTAGTTTGTGAGAGTTTGTGAGTGTTGTGTTTTTGGGGCAGTAGTAGTTGTGAGGGTGGTGTTGTTGGGCAGTTAGGGTGTTGTGAGGGGCAGTGGTTTGTTGGGCAGGAGTAGGGTGGTGAGTTTGTGAGGGTTGTTTGTTTGGGGGCAGTAGTTTGTGAGGGTGTTGTTTGGGGAGTAGTTTGTGAGGGGGTTTGTTTGGGGCAGGAGTTTGTGAGGGTGGTTGTTTGGGGCAGTAGTTTGTGAGGGTGTTTGTTTGGGGCAGAGTTTGTGAGAGGGGTTGTTTGGGGCAGTAGTTGTGAGGGTGTTTGTTTGGGGCAGGAGTTTGTGAGGGTGGTTGTTTGGGGCAGTAGTTGTGAGGGTGTTTGTTTGGGGCAGGAGTTTGTGAGAGTTTGGTTTGTTTGGGGACTGGATGTTATGGGGTGGGTTGTTTGGGGCTGTAGTTTATAAGGGTGATTGTTGGGGTTGTAGAGTATAAGGGTGTTGTTTGGGGATTCATTTATGGGGGTGTTTAGGGCTGTAGTTTATGTTAAGGGTGGTTGTTTAGGGCTGTTTAGGTGGTTGTTGGGGCTTCGTTTATAAGGTGGTTGTTGGGGCTGTAGTTTGGTTTGGGTTGTTTTGTTGTTGGGGGAGGGTGTTTGGGGCGTAGTTAGGTGGTTGTTTAGGGCTGTAGTTTATAAGGTGGTTGTTGGGGCTGTAGTTTTGAGGGTGGTTGTTGGGGCTGTAGTTTATAAGGTGGTTGTTGGGGCTGTAGTTTTGAGGGTGTTGTTTAGGGCTGTAGTTTATAAGGGTGGTTGTTTAGGGCAGTAGTTTATGAGGGTAGTTTATGAGGGTAGTGGTCTATGGGCTAAATCACATGGTAAATTGTTCATGGTAAAATTATGGCCGGTTGTTTATGGGGCAGTTGTTGTTTGGGGTTGTTTAGGGGTAGTTAAGATGTGGAAAAGTAGGATATGTGTCATTAAAAAGTGTTTAGGAATATCCTGTGATAGTTGGGGGGTTATTGTGGGGTAGTTTATCAGTGTGTCATGTAGTTTGGTTTGGGTTTTTGTTTAGAAAAAACTATTTGTGGGTAATATTTACAGTTAACAGTAAAGACAGATCCACAACTAATGAGCCTAATTCAGATTCACACAACATTGGCCTAACACACACACACACACACACACACACACACACACACACACACGCGCACACGCACACTAAAAGCACCTCAGCTCAAAACACTGTAACACTGTGGAGGACCCTGTTAAACTCACACACTTCACACAGACATTAACAGCTCGGACCCTGTTACAACCTATTACACTTTCAAATGCACACACACACACACACACACACACACACACACACACACACACAAAAGCACAACACCAAAGCCCCTGTTACAACCTATTCATGGCTAATGAGCTAATAAAGTTTATTAGGTTTAAAGAAATGGATTACACTCTCACACACACACACACACACACACACACACACACACACAGAGTTCATGACTGTCTATTTATTACGTCTGTGACTGTTGACTCACTTGTTTTTTGCACCCATTAGAACTCTTCAGTCTGTGTGTGTGTGTGTGTGTGTGTGTGTGTGTGTGTGTGTGTGTGTGGCTCTATACTGATTGTGTGTTTTTAGTTCTCGATGAGTGTGTTTTTGTGTATCTGTTTGTTCCACTGAGCTGTCAATCACACTGTCTGGGGGTGGAGTCTGAGTCACATCTGACACAGGCTGCAATCAACAGATATGAATATTTGTGTGTGTGTGTGTGTGTGTGTGTGTGTGTGTGTGTGTGTGTCCACTTTAACTAAAGCTTAAACAATTGTAATTAAGTGGGTCTTTTACCCAACACATCCATCAGACACTCACAAGATCTCATGGCCCAGAACCTCACTCAGCTCTCATGCTGGTGAATTATGAAGAACTTTAGAGCTCCATGTAGGGTTAGAGGTTAGAGGTTAGAGGTTACGGTAAGGTTTTAGGGTTAAGGTCAGAGGTAGGCCTGCCAGGAAGAGACTGAATAAGTAACTGAGTAAACTGAGTAGATAAGAATGGTGGAATCCTCCTGATGTTATGGAGGAGAACCTGCAGGATCATGTTAAGATAACAACATGTGAGAAAAAGGATAATTAATTGTCCATAATTCCCCCAAGGTTGTGGGCGGTGGTCGAAGAGGAGACCAGCGAATTGTCCAGGGAGATTACAAGATCATGTTCTGAATAATAGTCGGAAGGAATAAAGTTGCTCTTCATTCTGTCTGTATTCGACTTTGAGGAGTGTAAATGTTCCCCTGACTGTAACAGAGAGACGACGCTGTCGGCTTTATTAAAGGTGTTATTAATGTTACAGGATTAAACACTCAGTTACTGGAAACTGTCCACTGTCTCCACTGGGGTCCTGTTAATGGTGAGTGGTTCCTTCTCCCCTGCTTTGTGCTAACGTTCACTATCATCTCCTGTCTTACATGTATGGGTAGGAGTTTTATGAGGTTCTCTAATAATAATCATTAACAGCAACCAGGTAAAGACATCAGTGATGGAGATCACACACCCTTCAGATCTTTAGTATCTTGTGTACTTTATGAAGGGTGAAAACTTTGAGTTATCATTCTGGAGATCAATCCGAAAGTATTACTAGTATTATTATTATAGTGGAATGAGCTCCATCTCGGTGTCTCTGTAACCAAACATCTCACACAATGTCGAAATTTAGGGGATTGAAAAATTCTTCTAATTTTACAGCATAGCTAGCGGTTTCTCCAGTTTTTACAGTCACACACATAAGCATTCATTTTATTTACAAAAGTTTCAGTATTTTACCCTGAGATGAATCAGAGTTTCTGGTGCTCCTGTGAGCTGCTCCAGGACGATGGTACCAATTTACCCACTGAAACTAAAGAGGATTCGCTGGTCGTCACGGTGATGAGCACCACTTCCTTTATGAAAAAACTTTAAGCTTCATGAATAGATTCTTTTACAGAATAAACACTTATAACTCTAATGAACTTCAGTTCCACAACTCCAGAACCTCACTCACAATCTGGAGTGTGAAGAATCTCAAACACACTTCTGCATCACTACAGAACGGGTCTTCAGCTCCTCAAAGCATCCAGTGATTCCAGGTGGAACAGCTGGCAGTTTGTTTTAACTCAGCTGGTTCTTCATTTCCTTCATATTTCTGTTTTACTGCTAAACTTTAAAAACTGTTTAGGAACAAATTATTATTTTTAAAAAAGGAAAATTTTATTTATTCCACTATAATTTTATTCAACTTTGATATAAATATTATGGGATTTTTTTTCTTATTTCTTTGTCTGACTGATTGAAATCGGCACTTTTTCCACTAAACGAGGTGAGCAAGTGCCCTCTACAGGTTAGTGTGTGTCACTGCACTGTGTGTGTGTGTGTGTGTGTGTGTGTGTGTGTGTGTGTGTGTGTGTGTGTGTAGCGTTTAATGATGTATGAGCCGTCTGGACGTGTTAATTGGAATAATTGGAATGGAATCCTTTTCTCTTACACACACACACACACACACACACGCTCGCGCACAGTCAGAATAAGGACCATAGGTTTACACAGTAAATGGCTTGTAATTGGACCTGGAGTGCAGTGGATGGAGGGTGAAGTCGTTATTTTACCCCCTGCGCTGTGTCTAACTGCCCCGGTCACTCCGCTCAATCTCTACACTCCCTTTTTACGATTTTTCAATGACTTTTTCCAAACATGTAATTTATTTAATTTTAGGAGTGAACATTAACGTGTGTGTGTGTGTGTGTGTGTGTGTGTGTGTGTGTGTGTGTGTGTGTGTGTGGTGCTTTTTCATGCAATGAAAATCAGACAATTTACTAAAAAATGAATGAAGTACGTGCTTCTTGTTAAAATTTTAATTGTTTTTACCTTACGCAAATCCCCACACACCTACACACACCTACACACACTTCACACACCTACACACACTCCACACATCGCTCTCAGAGGAAAAAGATTCCAGTAAATAGTTTTTAGAGATCATATTATTTTTAACGCTCACACTAATAAACTCCGAATTTAAAGTTATTAAATAAATAAATAACTAATTTATTAAAATAAAATAAATAAATCAACTCCCGAATTTTAAAGTTATTAAATAAATAAAAATAAATAAAACCGAATTTAAAGTTATTAAATAAATAAAATAAATAAACTCCGAATTTAAAGTTATTAAATAAATAAAATAAATAAACTCCGAATTTAAAGTTATTAAATAAATAAATAAATAAACTCCCGAATTTAAATTATAAATAATAAAATAAATAAACTCCGAATTTAAAGTTATTAAATAAATAAAGTAAATAAACTCGAAATTTAAAGTAAAATTCAGACTAAAATAAAGCTTTTAAATGAATTTATTTAGTTATTTTTTTAATTCAGAAGTGTCACGTGACGTAACCCGCGTTCACACAGTTTCCGAGAAAAAACAGTTCAGCTGTCTAATTGAATAAATCCGATCTGATCCGATCCGATCCGAGTGTCTGAGCAGGAAATCCACCCTGAGAAAAGTCTGATCTACGGAGGGAGAATAACTTTAACTGTTTAAAAATAAAACTCAGATTTACAATAATAGGGTTAGGATCAGGGTTCGGGTTTTACATACGAAGGTGGTTCTAAGGTTCTGTAAAGAACACTAACATCAATAGAAAAAAAACACTTCTTTCATTTATTTTTCTTTTTATTCTTTAAAATTGATCTTTAGCACTAATTAATTTTTATTATTTAAGAAGCAGCCGAAAACATTTTCCACAAATTCCAGAGAAACTTAAAGTTAAAGCTACAGTTTACATCAGATTAAATCAGAACAATAAACTGTAACATGTAACATAAGATCATCTTCATTGATTCCACAGTGGGGAAATTAGAGTGTTACGGCTCAGATACACAAACAATTACGTGCAAAGTAGGAAAATAGAAAAAATGTGCAATAGAAAAGTGCAAATTGTGTGAAATAAAAACAATTTACATTTACGCTAAAAAACATTTTTAAAAATCTAAAAGTATTTACAGTTAGTTATGTGCGTCGTCTGTAGTTAATTCAGTTTCAGTTTTTATCTGTTTGGCGCTTTTTACACTGGTGATTGTCACAAAGCAGCTTTACACAATCACAGACATTATGAGATAAAAATGAAACAGAAATCAGTTTGTCCCTGATGAGCAAGCCAGGGGGGCAGGGGGGGGGGGATGGATGGGGGGCGACGGTGGCAAGGAAAAAACTCCCTGAGATGAGATAGGAAGAAACCTTGAGAGGAACCAGACTCAACAGAGAGCCCATCCTCATTTGGGTGAAAAAACAGGGAGCAGGAATTAAGTGGTTACACTGTGTGTGTGTGTGTGTGTGTGTGTGTGTGTGTGTGTGTGTGTGTGTGTGTGTGAGCAACTTAAATCATTAGTCCTTAAAGAGCAGCCGGAACGTCTTTATGGCGAAGTGGGTCGTCCTTGGTCACCCTGGTGATGTAATTATCAACTGGAGCAGGTCACAGGGAAGAGTCCAACAGGTCCGGGGTGGAGATGGGGACTGGATCAACCGGCAGAGAGAGAGAGAGAGAGAGAGAGAGGACAGAGAGAGAGAGAGAGAGAGAGAGAGAGAGAGAGGAGAGAGGGAGGAGAGAGAGAGACAGAGAAGATAGACAGAGAGAGAGAGAGAGAGACAGAGATAGAGAGAGAGAGAGAGAGAGAGACAGAGAGATAGAAAGAGAGAGAGAGACAGAGAGAGAGAGAGAGAGAGAGAGAGAGAGAGAGAGAGAGAGAGGAGAGAGAGAGAGAGAGAGACAGAGAGAGTGAGAGAGTGAGAGAGAGAGAGAGAGAGAAAGCAGTTAAGTGACATTGTAATCACACGGAATTTGGAAGTGATTGTAATAAACCGGTTTGAGTGATTAAGTGAATAATGTAGAGTAAAGCATGAACTGCGACGCCTCCACCTCTACCATTAGGGCGAGGCTGATGTATGTAGCTGAAAGCTGGAGGACTAGCTTCATTTAATGCTACATACTCGTCCGGTTTAGTCCAGGTTTTCTGTTAAACATAAAATGTCAAAATCCAGATCTGAGATCATTTTTATTAACCATAAGCGCTTTAGTTCGACTGTTGAGTTGTGCAGTCTAACAGCAGTGGGTATGAAAGACCTGCGGAACCGCGCCTTCCTACACGGAGGGTGTAACAGTCTGCTACTGAAGGAGCTGCTCGTAGCCTCCACGGTCTGATGCAGTGGGTGAGAGGTGTTGTCTATGATGGATGTCAGCATAATAAACAAATAAACATGTGGTGTCCCCCAGATGAGGACGGGTTCCCTATTGAGTCTGGTTCCTCTGAAAGTTTCTTACTACTTCATCTCAGGGAGTTTTTTCTTCCACAGTCGCCTCCGGTTTGTCCATCAGGGACAAACTTACACTTTTCACTGTTACTGCAGTCTGTGTACAGCTGCACAGAGACAATGTCCACTGTCCACACTGTCCACTGTTAAAAACACTAAACTTATGAAATAAAACAAAAATAAATTAAAAGGTTTTCAATGCAAATATTTTTAAACTTCACTACAAAAAATTCTGCTGAAATGTTTTA
>VCAZ01000541.1:82500-125451 GCA_005784505.1 Bagarius yarrelli
AAACAACAAAATACATACAGTACAAAATAAACAAACACAAAATAAACAAACAAACAGTAACAAAATAAACAAACATAAAAAATAAACATAACAAAATAAACAAACATACAGTACAAAAAAAGTAACAAACAAGTAAACAAATAAACAAACAAATAAACAGTACAAAATAAACAAAATAAACAACAGTAACAAATAACAACAACAAATAAACAATACAAAAACATACAAAACATAACAAAATAAACAAAATACAGTACAAAATAACAAAAAACAAAAAGTACAAACAAAAGTACAAAATACAACAATAAACAGTACAAAATAACATAAATACAACAAAATAAACAAACAGTACAAAATAAACAAACAAGTACAAAATAAACAAAAGTAAACAAAAAGTACAAAATAAACAATACAAACATAAACAAAAATACAAACAATACAGTACAAAATAAACAAAAGTACAAAATAAACAAAATAAACAACAGTACAAAATAAACAAAAAGTACAAAAGTACAAAAAAACAACATACAAATAAACAAACAAACGTACAAAATACAACAAAATAACAAAATAAACATAGTACAAAATAAACAAAAAAATACAAAAAGTACAAAAAACAAACATACAAAATAACATACAAGTACAAAATAAACAAACATACAGTACAAAATAAACAGAACACAAACAGTACAAAATAACAAACAGTACAAATAACACAAAGTAAAAATCAGTACAAAAATAAACAAACATACAAAAACACCTACCGTACAAAATAACAAACAAATAAACATACAGTACAAAATAACAAAATAAATACATACAAAAAGTACAAATAACAAAACAGTACAAAAAAACATACAGTACAAAATAAACAAAACAGTACAAAATAAACAAACAGTACAAAATAACAACAAAAATAACAAAATAAACAACAGTACAAAATACAAAAAGTACAAAATAAACAAACATACAAACATACACAAAAGTACAAAATAAACATACACAAAATACCATACAGTACAAAATAAAAACAAACAAAATACAGTACAAAATAACAAATAAACAAAGTACAAACAAAAAGTACAAAATAAACAAAAACAGTACAAAATACAACAAACAAACAGTACAACAATAAACAAAATAACCCACAGTAAAAATTACAAACATACAGTACAAAAGTACAAAATAAACATACAGTACAAATATAACAAACAAACATAACAAATACACAAAGTACAAAATAAAAATACAAACAAAATAACAACAGTACAAAATAAACATACAAAATAAACAACAGTACATACAAAAGTAAACAAAATAAACATACAGTACAAATAACAAACAAACTACAAAATAAACAAATAAGTACAAAATAAACAAACAAACAGTACAAAATAAACAAACATACAGTACAAAATAACAAACAAAAAAGTACAAAAAGTAAACAAAATAAACAAAATACAAAATAAACAACAGTACAAATACAGTAACAAAATAAAACAAACATACAAAAAGTACAAAATAAACAACAGTAAAAATAACACATAAACAGTACAAAATAAACAAAATACATACAAACGTACAAAATAACCATAACAAAATACAAAAAAATTACAGTACAAAATAACAACATACAGTACAAAATAACATAAACATACAAAAGTAAACAAAGTACAAAATAAACAAAAGTACAAACAACATAAACAAACAGTACAAAAACAACAAACAAACATACATACAAACATAAACAAAATCACAGTACAAATAAACAAACAGTAAAAAAAACATACAAAATAAACCAAAAGTACAAAAATAAACAAACAAACAAATAAAACAACGTACAAAATAAACATACAACAAATAAAAATAAACAAACAAACAAACAGTACAAAATAAACAAAAACAGTACAGTACAAAATAAACAAACAGTACAAAATAAAGCAGTACAAAATAAACATACAGTACAAAAATAAACAAATTACAAAAATACAAAATAACAAACATAAACAAACAACCCCCCCCCCCGTACAAAATAAACAACAAAATAAACAAACAGTACAAAATAAACAAACAAAATACAGTACAAAATAACAACAATACAGTACAAAATAAACAAACACAGTACAAAATAAACAAACATTACAAAATTAACAAAAAGTAACAAACAGTAACAAAATAAACAAAAAGACAAAAAAACAACATACAGTACAAAAATAAACAACAACAACAAATACAAAATCAACAAAAAAAATAAACCTACAGTACAAAATAAACAAAAACCAACAGTACAAAATAAACAACACAAATAAACAAAATTAAACGTAACAAAATACAACCTACACACAATGTACAAACAAACAGTACAAAATAAACAAACAAACAACAAAAAGTACAAAAATAAACATACAGTACAAAAAGTACAAACAACAGTACAAAATAAACAAAAAGTACAAAATAAACAAACAGTACAGTACAAACAAACATACAGTACAAAATAAAAACATACAGTAACAAAACAAAATTAAACAACAACAGTACAAAATAAACATACAGTACAAAAAACAAACATACAACAAACAGTAAACAAACATAACAGTACAAAAAACATACAGTACAAAAAACAAACATTAAACAAACAAAACACTAAACAAACAGTACAAAAACACAAAAAAAACAAACAGTACAAAATAAACAAAATAGTACAAAATAAACAAAAACAACAAACTAAAACAAACAGTACAAAATAAACAAACAGTAAAACAAAATAAACAAACATACAGTACAAAATACAAAATACAACAGTACAAAATAAACAAACACAAAAAATAACAAACAAGTACCAAATAAAAACAGTACAAAAGTACAAAATAAACAAACAGTACAAAATAAACATAACATCAGTACAAAATAAAACAAACAGTACAAAATACATAAACAGTACAAAAAACAAAAGTACAAAATAAACAACAAACATAAAATTAACAAAATAACAAACAAACAAAACAGTACAAAATAAACAAACAAAACAACACAGTACAAAAAATAAACATACAACAGTACAGAAATTTACAAAATAAACACCAGTACAAAATAAAACAAACAGTACAAAATAAACAAACAGTACAAAATAAACAAACATACATACAAAATAAACAAACAGTACAAATAAACAAAACATACAACAAAAACATACAGTACACAAAAATAACAACATAAACAAAATAAAAACAAACAAACAGTACAAAATAAACATACATACAGTACAAAAACATAAATACAGTACAGTATATACTGTACATTTTTAAAAGTTAAACAAAATGTTTACTATAAAAAATTTTAAAAGAATGTTAATACTATAGAATTCAGTTTTGATGTTTAGTTTTAATATTTGCTTTTACTGTTATAAATTACAAATAAAAAATTTAAAAATGACTTATTTCTATAAAAAGAAAAAAAGAAAGATGTATTTATTGCATTTTGTAATATTTTCTGTGACTTTTAGGGAATTCGTTTCTGTCCTAGTGTAAAATGTAGATGTGATTTGGGTGATGCTGCCATCTGCTGGTTCCCGTGTGAAGAAAGGTTTCTGTTGGATTTTATTTGCTGTTCTAAAGCAAACACCTGCATCTGATCACATCTGCTAATTAGTCTGCAGTTAAAAAAGAGCGCTTACACACCTTAGTGAGCTGGTGAACCAAACTGATTGATATAAATAATGACTCCAACACCAGAGATCAGAACCTCAGAACCACAGAATTAAACTTCTCGAAGGTAAACCATCATAGAACGTGATCGAATGGGAAGGTTATAAAATGGAAGCACAGTGACAGACTAAGAAAGATATCAAAGCACTAAGATAGAAAATATAAAGCGGTAAACCTTAAAAACAGAAACTACACAACAGAAGAAATGGACAGAAAAGGGAGTTAACGTCTGTGAGCGAACTGTGAAAAATCCGATGTACATACAGAAAAGCCAAAGGAAAGGAAACCATTATTAACATCTAAACAGAAGAAAACTCGGGTTCGAGTGTGCTGAAGAAAAGCAGTGATGGACAGCGGATGACTGGATGAGAGTGATATTCACTAATTCATCCCGAATCTGCATTAAACAGGGTGATGATGATGCTGGAACCCTGGTTTGATTCCGTTCCAGTGAAATGTATGAAGACAACTGCCCTGAAGAACACATGCACATTTCCACATGCTCATTAATGATCTGGGTTAAGACCATGGTAAAGGAATGGAAGAGACGACAGTCATTACATCCTCAATAAATGCACACGTTTAGATTGAGATTTTGGACACTTTTCTAAATTCCATCAGTTGAAAGGATGTTTGCTGATGATGACATCATTTTTCAGGATGATGATGCATCGTCCCATCGGGGAAAAAAAGCTGGGAAAACTGAAAAATCGAGGAAAGGGGCGGGAACCTGATCACTGGTGCCTCCGGATCCTCGCAGGGTTCTCCCTGATCTTCTCCCTGAAGGTCTACCAGTGCAGTCTCTGTTGCAACTGACTTCAGTTCTCATTTTTTCAAAAGCTGCTGATTCTGAACTTTTGCCAGGAGCTTTTACAGACCAGCGTTACTGCGTTTTTTCTTTTTCATATATTTTCGATGTGATTTTTAAAATGTCTGTTGTTTAAAGTGCAATAAAAATATAACTGAGTCTATCCCAGCCGTCTCTAAGAGTGGGGAAGACAGGAGCGGGGACACCGCGGACAGGTCACCAGTCTATCACAGGGCTATATATATATATATATATATATTTTTAATATTTATTGTACACGCTTTAGTTTGATGTTTTAAAGGAGTCGATTTCTTTAATGTTTATTTTATAGCTAACATTTAAAGCTGCTGCTTCAGGATTTTTATATATATTTATATATTTTTGCATTTTATTTCCAAATTTCTCATCTATTCTTTCTGCATCATCATGAAAAAGCTTTAATAAATTCTGTTTATTTCAGAAGAGAAACCTGTCTCTATCCATAAGGAGTCGTTTCTTATAGCCAGAAGAGTCAAATTTCCTGATTTAATGAAAAGAATCACATGACTTTTACCTCAACATCTCCTCTATTTTCCACACAGAAACAATTAAAACCCCCAAAAGAAAAAAAACAATAAAATATCTGGAACATTTTAAACATAGAAATGATGAACAATAAAATCTGACGGAAAGTCAGCTCCATTTATCATATGAAAATATCTGAACTATTAAATCAACTAAAACTTAAGTAGCTGAAGTAAAATGTCTGTGAAAAACTCGCTGTAAATGTTATAAACAGCGTTAGCGAGCTAATAACCGATAAAAGAAAACGTTTATTCTTGGAAAAGTTTAACAGTTTTTTACCCTTAATTTATGTGTAAAAATTGAGTTGCTAAAGCGCTACAAATAAACAAAGCTAATATTAGACTACGATTTCCGAACACCGGAAAAAACGAGATTCTGAATATTTAGCATTTCCACTGGAACGCTAGCTGTTATTAGCAAACATTTAAGAAAATCTTTTCCTCTTAAGTTTCCTCTTAAACACAGAAATTTCTAAACCTCATCATGTCCCGATTTATAGATAAAGTTACTGTTATTGAATGAATGCGGCGATCAGCTAGTTTATGATTTATAGCTACAGACTGAGAGAAACTGTTGTTAGCGCTATAGAAGAAAAGTATGTTGTGATTTTTGCACTTTTTTTTTTTTACTTTATCTTCATTGGATGTGAATTTACACGTCACAGCCTCCGTCTCTATTTCCGTAATTTATTAAGCGTAATCGTCTGAAGTCTGAAACACAGTCACATTTCACATGGACCATCAGTTTAAATTGAATGCCTCAGACTCCGCCCCCGGCTCCGTCCCTGACTCCGCCCACGCGTCCGACAGCCTGCTCGTTTTCTCCACTATGACGAGGTCGGTGTCTGAAATTGACGGATCGCTGAAGTAATTGAATTTCTCCGAGACACATGAAGCCGTCAAACGAGCCTCCGGTTCCTGATCCCAACATTCCTCGATCATATCACACACCAGGTTCACACCCTAAAACAACACACACACACACACACACACACACATACACACAGGGTGAAAATTCAGCCAGGTGCATCAGTTTATATGGATAATGCTGCACAGCTAATCTGAGCTCACATTAATGTTAATTTGCTAACAGTAGCTAACTTTTAGCAATCTTAGCATAGCATTGTTAGCACTGTTACCGGGTGTGTCCTCCAGCTGGGCAGTATCTCGGGTCGCTCTTGATTTCTGATCACGGCGTCCTTCATGCTCTCAATACATGGATGATGCAACCTTCCGAACGGCGGCTTGTATTCTCTAAGGTCTACACACACACACACACACACACAGGCTAACCACAACGTACAGGAAGTGCAGGTACACTGATATGAAGTACTGTGTAATTTTTAATGATCTGTAAATGCTACCATGCTGGCAGGTAAATTAGCATGTTAGCGGTACCTCCATTAGCGCTGCACCTGGATGTGATTTCCCACAGCAGCAGAGCCATGGAGTAAACATCTGCCTGCTTAAAGGACTCAATGTTCTCCAGGTTCAGTCTGGACTCCAACAGCTCAGGGGCCATGTACCTCACCGTACCCACCTGAGCACAGGTACACACCTCAGCACAGAACACATACCATACACACACACACCTCACACACACTTTATACACCATACACACACCTTACGAACGACACCTCACAGAACACATCAAACCCGTCATCCCCACCTCACACATTAAAACATCAAACACACAAATAAGTTAAACACAAGAGTGCCTCTTATCCAGGATGATAAGTGTGTGTTGTGTGTGTTATTTGTGTGTGTCTGACCTGTCCGCTGTTTGCGAGCTCCTCCCTGCTCATGTCGCTGTCGAGTCGGATGCTGAGGCCAAAGTCACAGATGCAGCAGCTCCGGTCGTCTTTTACCAGCACGTTGTCACTCTTCAGATCTCGGTGAGCGATGGCAGTTTTGACTCCACCCACTGCGGTCCGGTCACTGTGCAGGTGAGCTACACCCCTTACAACATCACCACCCATCTTGCAGAACTCCTCCCACTCAAGTTGGTTTTCTCGGAGGTAGTCTCGCAGGTTTCCCTGTGTATGAAAAGCTGTGATCAGCCACAGCTGTCGCTTCACTATGTGCTTTTCCGCTGCCAGGAAGTGGACAATGTTCTCGTGTGAGAGCTCTGGGTCTAGAAAGATCTCATGCTCTGTGTTCCAGGACAGGAACTCCTCCAGTGGAAAAATCTTCACCGCCACCATCTGGACCACTCCGTTTTCAGCTGACTTCAGTCGGGCACGGTACACCTCAGCAAAGCGTCCTTTTCCCACCATTTCCTCCAGTTGGATGGGCAGAAGTTTGGTGTTGTGATTGAGCCAGTTGGAGACGCTGTCAGAGCGTTGGTGTTTGATGGTGTCGATAGAATGTGTGTCACTAAAATCCTGCTTTAGTCTGGATGGACAGAGGGAGTAAGCATAGCAGAAGTAGAACAAGGACAACAGTACAATGGCAAGGATGGCCTGAGGAACGAGGATCAGGAGGATGATGGGGGTTTCTACCGGTGTCTCTGCTGCCAAAAACAATCACTGTGTTAATGAGCACTGTGTTCAGATCAATGTGTGCAAATCAGACTTAACTAAAGCAATAGCAACAAAAGTGAAAATGTGCCGGAATTGGAAGTGTGTCAGTAGTGGAAGTGTCAGTGGTGGAAGTGTGTTGTCAGTAGTGGGAAGTTGTGTCAGTAGTGGAAGCGTGTCAGTAGTGGAAGCTTGTAAGTAGTGGAAGTTTGTCATAATGGAAGTGTGTCAGTAGTGGAAGTGTGTCAGTGGTGGAAGTGTCAGTGGTGGAAGTGTGTCAGTAGTGGAAGCGTGTCAGTAGTGGAAGCGTGTCAGTAGTGGAAGCGTGTCAGTAGTGGAAGCTTGTAATTAGTGGAAGTTTGTCATAATGGAAGTTTGGTTGTCAGTAAGTGAATGTGGTCAGTAATGGATGTGTGTCAGTAGTGGAAGTGTGTCAGTAATGGATGTGTGTCAGTGGTGGAAGTGTCAGTAGTGGAAGCGTGTCAGTGGTGTGGAAGTGGATGTTGTGTCAGTGGTGGAAAAAGTGTCTGTCAGTGGTGGAAGGTGTCAGTAGTGGAAGCGTGTCAGTAGTGGAAGTGTGTCAGTAGTGGAAGCGTGTCAGTAGTGGAAGCGTGTCAGTAGTGGAAGCTTGTCAGTAGTGGAAGTTTGTCATAATGGATGTGTGTCAGTAGTTGGAAGTGTGTCAGTAGTGGACGTGTGTCGATTCAGTTTACCAGTAGAGAAAATGAGCTTGTCGTTACACTCCTCCTCTTGGCTGCAGGAGCAGATGTAGAAATTAGGTCCAAGTTTTAGCGTTCGGTTTTCATCAGACACTCCCTGCTGTTAAAATCTGTCAGCATCACACCGTGAAATGGTTCCAAAGGGTTCTGACACACTGTTTCCACGGTTATCTTCTCACCATCTCTGCGCCTTCATCATCATCATCATAGAATCATTTCTCAAAGGGGTACAACAATTATTTACTCTGTATCTGTAAAGTGTGTGTGTGTGTGTGTGTGTGTGTGTGTGTCCATACCATGCACTAGCGCACACCTCAAAGCTGTGCTCACAGATGGACGTGATATTACAGTGGCTCATGCAGTGATTTTCAGTGACGTTACATTTACTCGGCATGACGTCGCAGAACTTACACAGTGTCCGCAAAACGAACGGTGGCCGAGAGACAGGACTTGCTGAGGGACAGAGACAGAGTGAGGAAAACAGAGTTCTGCTCTCTGATTGGACAGCAGGTGCTGCTGAATGTTTTAGAACAGCAGCTCTGACAGTAATACAGGTTAATATTAACGAACTTGCTCAGATACGCTAATGTATGTAAGGAGTATTTAGTGTGTGTGTCTGTGTGTGTGTGTGTGTGTGTGTGTAAGTACTCTTTCACTAATATTTTATAATATTATTATAATATTTCAACAAACATTAACTGTATATGAAGTTTAAACAGAGGAAAAATATGATGGACAGATTTTAATAATACAAAAACAAGGTTGGCAAATCGCCAATAATAATCAATGCAAATAGATATAACAATGTGCTATTCTGATACAACAATAAACAAAACACTTACAAGCCAATCAGAATCGAGTATTTATACGCGAACAACCATTTTAAACCCCTTAAAGCGTCCTCGATTGTTTCTAACATGATGTTATTATTATCATTAATTGTCAAATGTGAGATAATAAACGTCTGCGGGATTATAAACGTATAAACACGTGTGTTGTGTGACACTAGTGTGTGTGTGTGTGTGTGTGTGTGTGTGTGAGGAAATGTGTGTTTCTCACCATAAAGACCTACGAATATGGAAGTGCAGCCGAGCAGCAGCGCGCAGCTGAACACAGGTCCACCCAGTCGCTCCATGATCACTCGAACACCACTCGAACCGTTAACCATCATCATCAGCATCTCTCTCTAAACATACTTACTGTATATCATCATTCATCTCTTCCCTCTCAACAAAACACACCACACACACACACATATACACACACACACACACACACACAGTCAACAGGAACAAGGAAGACGTGTGTCACTCTTACAGCAGACAGGAAGTCAGAAAAAAACGGCTTTTTTCTTTCTTTTTCTTTTGTTTATGGGAAGTGCTGGGTGCTGATTGTGCAACCACATCACACACACACACACACACACACACACACTACAGACAAGTCCATATTTAAGCTAAAAACATCTGCTACAAAACACTCACAAACTAACACACATCTGCCTAAACCTCAACAAACTCGTTTACTAGTTTATTAGTACATAATTAAACCAATACCTGTCCTCTAGTACAGCAGTTCCCAACAGGGCGGTCCCAACCCACAAGCGAGCTCTGTGGGGGGTTGTGTTATATTTTAAATAGTGTTGATCAGTGAGGAGCTTTAAGGAGAACCATCATACTGCATTAGCTAATTTTACCCATGATCCTCTGGTCGACCAAATAAATGGACAGGTTTGTAATCAGTCCTGGACAAAAACCAGCAGTTGTTGGTGATTCTCCTTCAGCAGCTGATAGTAATATATCCAGACATACTGGACCCTGCAGGAAGTGATTAGTAAAATCCAGACATACTGGACCCTGCAGGTGATAGTAATAATCCAGACATACTGGACCCTGCAGGTGATAGTAATAATCCAGACATACTGGACCCTGCAGGTGATAGTAATAATCCAGACATACTGGACCCTGCAGGTGATAGTAATGATCCAGACATACTGGACCCTACAGGTGATAGTAACAATCCAGACATACTGGACCCTGCAGGTGATAGTAATAATTCAGACATACTGGACCCTGCAGGTGATAGTAATAACCCCCCCCAGACATACGGGACCCTGCAGGTGATAGTAATCCCCCAGACATACTGGGACCCTGCAGGTGATATTAATAATCCAGACGTACTGGGATCCTGCAGGTGATGATAGTACCCTGCAGGTGATATAATCCAGACATACTGGACCCTGCAGGTGATAGTAATCCCCCAGACATACTGGACCTGCCCTGCAGGTGATAGTAATAATAATCCTGCAGAGTACAGGACATACTGGACCCTGCAGGTGATAGTAATAATCCAGACATACTGGACCCTGCAGGTGATAGTAATAATCCAGACATACTGGACCCTGCAGGTGATAGTAATAATCCTGCAATAGACATACTGGGACCCTGCAGGTGATAGTAATCCCCCAGACATACTGGACCCCTGCAGGTGATAGTAATCCCCCAGACATACTGTACCCTGCAGGTCATAGTAATCCCCCAGACATACTGGACCCTGCAGGTGATAGTTAAATAATCCAGACATACTGGACCCCAGGACTGCAGGTGATAGTAATAATCCAGACATACTGGACCCTGCAGGTGATAGTAATCCCCAGACATACTGGACCCTGCAGGTGATATAATAATCCAGACATACTGGACCCTGCAGGTGATAGTAATAATACAGACATACTGGACCCTGCAGGTGATAGTAATCCCCCATACCTGACATACTGGACCCTGCAGCGGTGATAGTAATAATCCAGACATACTGGACCCTGCAGGTGATAGTAATAATCCAGACATACTGGACCCTGCAGTGTATAGTAATAATTCAGACATACTGGACCCCTGCAGGTGATAGTAATCCCCAGACATACTGGAACCTGTGATAATAATCCAGACATACTGGACCCTGCAGGTGATAGTAATAAATCCAGACCTGACATACTGGACCCTGCAGGTGATAGTAATAATCCAGATACCCCTGCAGACATACTGGACCCTGCAGGTGATAGTAATAATCCAGACAAACTACTGGAGTATGGACCCTGCAGGTGTGATAGTAATAATCCAGACATACTGGGACCCTGCAGGTGATAGTAATAATCCAGACATACTGGACCCTGCAGGTGATAGTAATCCCTGGACCCTGATAGTAATGATCCACAGACATACTGGACCTGCAGGTGACCTAGTAATGGACATACTGGACCCTGCAGGTGATAGTAATAATCCAGACATACTGGACCCTGCAGGTGATAGTAATAATCCAGACATACTGGACCCTGCAGGTGATAGTAATGAATCCAGACATACATACTGGACCCTGCAGGTGATAGTAATAATCACAGACATACTGGACCCTGCAGGTGATAGTAGTAATCCAGACATACTGGACCCTGCAGACATACTGGACCCCTGCAGGTGATATAGTAATAATCCAGGACATACTGGACCCTGCAGGAGATAGTAATAATACAGACATACTGGACCCTGCAGGTGTATAATCCAGACATACTGGACCCTGCAGGTGATAGTAATGAATCCAGACATCTGATACTGGGACCCTGCAGGTGATAGTAATAATCCAGACATACTGGACCCTGCAGGTGATAGTAATAATCCAGACATACTGGACCCTGCAGGTGATAGTAATAATCCAGACATACTGGACCCTGCAGGTGATAGTAATAATCCAGACATACTGGACCCTGCAGGTGATAGTAATAATCCAGACATACTGGACCCTGCAGGTGATAGTAATAATCCAGACATACTGGGACCTGGCAGGTGATAGTTAGTAATAATCCAGACATACTGGACCCTGCAGGTGATTAGTAATCCGAATATCCCCAGACAGACATACTGGACCCTGCAGGTGATAGTAATAATCCAGACATACTGGACCCTGCAGGTGATAGTAATAATCCAGACATACTGGACCCTGCAGGTGATAGAATAACCTGACCCTGAGTATAGGGACCCTGCGGTGATAGTAATCCCCCAGACATACTGGACCCTGCAGGTGATAGTAATACCCCAGACATACTGGACCCTGCAGGCGTTCCAGTGGAAATGCTAAATATTCAGAATCTCGTTTTTTCCGGTGTTCGGAAATCGTAGTCTAATATTAGCTTTGTTTATTTGTAGCGCTTTAGCAACTCAATTTTTACACATAAATTAAGGGTATAAAACTGGTAAACTTTTCCAAGAATAAACGTTTTCTTTTACCGGTTATTAATGTTTTTGTTGAGGTAAAAGTTGTTGGTGCGAGTAAACGACAATGAAAAACAATCATGAGATTCTTTTTAGTGAATCAGGAAATATGACTCGTCTGGTCATAAGAATCTTCGACTTAATTGAAAAAATTCTCATTTAGTGTGTTTTTCTATTAACACACCGTTCCATTCTATTCTTATATTATCTGTAAAGCTGCTTTGAAACAATCTCTATTCTGATGTGACTTTAAAAATCTGTTTCTTTATTATTTTTGCTTTTATATATAAATATGATAATCCAACAGATTAATTTTTATTTAATTGATATTTTTATTGCACTTTAAAACTACACACAATGTGCCAAAGCAGCATAGCAAACATTTCAGATTGTCTGAAGGAATTTTACAAAAAAATGCAGAAAGACAGAAAACATCTGTAGTGTATTAATAAAACAGATCAATTGTTTTCCAAAATCACACAGAAACTATATGAAAAAGAAAGGAGTGTAAAGAAACGCAGTAACGCTAAAGCTAACATTAGCCTCGGGTTAATCAATGTTAGAACATATTTTTATTGAAGATGCATATTTATAAAAAATTATATAAAAGAACTGTTCAGTGTTTAGTTCGATCATTTACAGATGCTAATGTTGCTAAGCTAAATACTGTGTTTGTGTATCAAACAGTTATTATTTTATTCTGGTTTAAAATATTACACAGGCTTATGTGACCTCTGGCGTGTGTTTTTCAGGTTGGACAGATGTGAGATGTGATTTTCCGACTGATGTTCTGTTTGATAAAGCGAGGATGTAAGTTCTGATCGTCACACAGATAAACTCTACAGCGGTGTGCTGACTTTAATCCGAGCCCAGTACACAGCCAGGTACACACACCCCACACACAACATCAGCAGAAATGTCCAGGCGGCGTAAATGACGTTACGATCACGCGCCTCGTCGACCGTGACAGCCTGCAGAAGGAAACAGAGACACAATTACAACATGTTTACACACACACACACACACACACGTTCATCTGGAAGCGTGACTCACGATCAGCGCTCCAGAGACGATGGCGAAGAAGACGGCCAGCAGGGAGGAGGACACACAGCGCTTCACGCGGATCTCCTGTCCAATAAAACTCCTGAAAATAAAACATCACAAAGTTTA
This sequence comes from Bagarius yarrelli, assembly GCA_005784505.1. NCBI lineage: Eukaryota > Metazoa > Chordata > Actinopteri > Siluriformes > Sisoridae > Bagarius > Bagarius yarrelli. The sequence continues at coordinate 96,243 of VCAZ01000541.1, forward strand.
CAGAGCTTCGCTTTTACATCCACACTGTTGATATACACAGCATAAACATCAGAGACAGACATGATTAATCCATCACAGATTAACTGATTGATGGATTTTAGGATTCGTTTCTGACCGAAGGAAAGTGAATGGAGTTCCGTTTCCTAAAGTGGAGTTCAGTCTCTTCAGGATTTCACCATGAACACAACGATTAGCACAAATTCCACCAATCCCTGTTCATTCTGCTCCACCGTCTGACTTCATCCAATCACAGTGCCTTTTTCTGTAAAGTTGAACAATCTTACATTTTACATTTACAGCATTTGGCAGACGTCCTTTTCCAGAGCGACTTACATTGATCTCATTTATCCAACTGAGCAATTGGGGTTTAAGGGCCTCGCTCAGGGGTCCAACAGCGGTGGCTTGGTGGAGCTGGGAATCGAACGCACAATCTTTGGGTTGGTAGTCCAACACCTTAAGCATGAGCCACCACTTTGTAAAGTCCCGCCAAAAACTTAACGACTACTTTACCAAATGCATTTCCTTGTTTCTTATTTCAAAGATGTGCTAATAGGCTAATGTCGCTCATTTACCGCCACAAATTTAGCATGCAAGAGTGTGTGAATTATTTCCCTATTTCACACAGCATGAATTGTGCTGCTGTAATTTACACTTAATCAAACTATTTCATTGAAGCAAAACACCTAAAAACATCACAACACACTTTTGTATTAGAAAAGCCGCCATGAAATCAGGAATTCAAACCTGCAACAACCACAAAAAAGCTGTGAAATCCTGAAAGAACTGAATAAAGATTTCACTGTGGGGAAAAATACCACAGTTTCTTTGACGAAGTGTTTTAGTGTCAGTGAGACAGACGGGTCTTACACTTTACGGCAGTGAGGACATCGAACACGCTGATTTCTTTCTGACTGAAGAACCTGAAACACAAACACACCTTTATTAATAACCTGATTATTATTATTATTATTGTTCAGTAATATGACTGTCTAATACTGGGCTTTGACAGACAACCTGCAAAGTTCTTACTGTAAATCAGCAATATAAGTTTATCCTCAATGTAAAGCTGAACAACTTTACTGTAAATCTCTAAACTGTAAACTTGAGCTGTATAAACTTCTATAAATCTGTAAACTTTTCATTCTTTAAATATATAAAACTTTACTAACTTTACTGTGAAGCTGCAGAGTGAATTTATTATCCTGTAACATCTGTAAACTGTAAATGTCTGGAGATGTTTACAGTAAATCAGATCGGTATATTAATGACTAAATACACACTGATCCTGTGAAAGCTGATGATGATGATGATGATAGTGATGATGATGATAATGGTGGGACGTGGTTAAGGTGTTGGAATGATACCAGAAAGACCAGGATTCGATTTCCAGCACCACCAACACACCACTGTTGGGCCCCTGAGCGCGGCCCTTAACCCCCAATTGCTCAGTTGTATAAAAGAGATAAATGTAATTCGCTCTGGCAACGTCTGCAAAATGCCATAAATGTAAATGTAAATGTAAATAATGGTGATGATGATAATGAAGCACCAGAAAAGTCTGGCTGCAGTGTCCACAGACGGCTCGTGTGCCGTACGTCTGCACAGCAACGCTGTTGAGATCAGAACCCGTCAGCTCCAAAACCCGCTTACTGAGAAAACACAGACACACGGTTAGAACAGCGTCTGATCCAAACCACAACCAACAACCAACGACTAAAGAAGCTGTCACTTAGTAAGGCAAATTATTGTTTATTCGCTGGATTATTGTTTATTCGCTGGATTATTGTTCAATCGCTGGATTATTGTTCAATCGCTGGATTATTGTTCAATCGCTGGATTATTGTTTAATCGCTGGATTATTGTTAAATCGCTGGATTATTGTTCAATCGCCAATCGCTGGATTATTGTTCAATTCGCTGGATTATTGTTCAATCGCTGGATTATTGTTTATTCGCTGGATTATTGTTCAATCGCTGGATTATTGTTCAATCGCTGGATTATTTTAATCGCTGCTGTTTTATTGTTTATTCGCTGGATTTTTTCATCGCTGTTTTGTTCAATCGCTGGATTATTGCTGATTATTGTTATTCATATTGTTATTTTCGCTGGATTATTGTTTTCATCGCTGGATTATTGTTTATTCGCAATCGCTGGATTATTGTTAATGTTTTAATCGCTGGATTATTGTTCAAATCGCTGGATTATTGTTTCGCTGGATTATTGTTCAAATTGGATTCAATTCGCTGGATTATTGTTCATTCGCTGGATTATTGTTCAATCGCTGGATTATTGTTTTATCGCTGGATTATTGTTCAATCGCTGGATTATTGTTTATTTCAACGCGGATTATCGCTGGATTATTTCGCTGGATTATTATCGCTGGATTATTGTTTTTCGCTGGATTGTTTTCATCGCTGGATTATGTTCGCTGGAATCGCTGGATTATTGTTCCAATCGCTGGATTATTGTTCAATTGTTCTTCGCTGGATTATTGTGATTATGTTTCATCGCTGGTTATTGTCAATCGCTGGATTATTGTTTATTCGCTGGATTTGTTCAATCGCTGGATTATTGTTCAATCGCTGGATTATTGTTCATTCGCTGGATTGTTTTTCGCGGATTATTGTTATTGTTCAATCGCTGGATTATTGTTCAATCGCTGGATTATTGTTTCGCTGGATTATTGTTTATTCGCTGGATTATTGTTTTTTTTCTTTTTTCTTACCATTGGGGTCGAGGACACGCCACTCTCTGTGAGGACATGTTACAGATCAGGAGACAGTGACAGGGACAGCGTACAAATCTCTTCCCTTCAGGGGGACTTCTCAAAGGCTACACACACACACACACACACACACAACACACACAAAAACACACCAACATTTATACACATACTTTACACTTTATTTAAACAATAGAAAAGAAAGAACAGCAGTAAAATTAAGATTAAAAGAGAGGTATCTGTGTGTGTGTGTGTGTGTGTGTGAGAGAGAGAGAGAGAGAGAGAGAAAAAAGATATGTCAGTGTATGTGTGACATATCAGCTAATTGTGTGTCTTCTCTATCTCTCTCTTTTGTCCTCTCTATTACAGAGCCAGAGGACGCTGCTGCTGCATAAGCGTCCTTTCCCGGACTGCTTGACGCTTGATTCTTATGTAACAGCACGTCCCTGAGGGTGGTGTTCTCATAAATTTTACTTAGCATTTAAATATTTACTGCGTTTTTTATTTAATTGAACTGAAATATGGCGTCATGTGTGAGACCTTTTATCTATTTCTCATTACATTTATACTGGAGGTACAAAGCACTGCAGACTCCAACACATCACACAGCTTTGTTACAAAAGATCAACCTTCACACACATTTCTGATAGATTGCATAGTTTCTAGTGGAGTGTGTTCTGTACACGTCTCTGTGAACCGGCTGTTACTATGGAAATGATAGCCACCAATCAGAGAGCAGGATTGTGCAGAAATGTTTGATTTGATTTGTTACTAGGAGGTCGTAATGATCAGTGTGTCACTAACCGTGGCCTCATTACAGACTCCACACCTCACAATATGCTGGTTGCCGGTCAGATTCAGCGCCATCTGAGCTCCACACACACCGCAGCACAGGGAAGCCGAGTCGTCAGCAGGCACCACGCAGTACGGTGGAGGAGCTTCCGGATAGGCTGGAGCAGACGGGACCTCTGAACAGAAAACACTCTGAATTGAACAGGGAGCAAAATTATTTTATTCAATATCAACAAATAATAAAACTTAAATAAAAGTCAACTGCACTGAATAACGGCACAATAAAAGAATCAATATATACAATATTGTTTAACTCTAAATATGAATCTAATATTAATAAAATGAAAAGAAAAAAGGTTTAAAGAATGTCATTGAATTTTGTAGTTAATAGTACTGAATTTATAAAATGTGTCACTGGTCATTTTTTTTCTAAGTTACTTATTAATTTTGACTGTTTTATAGTTATAAATGATTTAAGAGTTTAATTACTTTAATTGTTTTATGTTTTAAGAAAAACAACCAGTTAAATATTTACTTACAGCTAAAGAACGCATTACTCTGCAAAGTGTAACTGACCCGCAGCCTAAATGACTCAGTGGTTCAGCAAAAGTGATTCGGTGATTCAGTATCAGTTCTTCAATGTTTGAATCTAATCGACGTTTTTTTACATTTAAATGACTCAGTGAGTTAGTTCAATACAGAGATTCAGTCCAACCGACTCAGTGATTTACACACACACACACACACACACACACACACACACTGATCAGTTCTGTAGCCGTGAAATGTAAACTAAACAAGTGTTAAGAAATAATAAGCAATAATAATAATAAAGAAATTAATTAAATAAATAAACAAATAAAAGAGATTGTTTTTTCTTTAATATAACTTTGATTTAAACTGTTATCGAGCGGCGCTAAAACCAACTCTTTATTAAAAATCGCCTGTAAATGACTTCTCAGGCAGTGTGTGTGTGTGTGTGTGTGTGTGTGTGTGTGTGCTTCACTGAGTTACTGAGTTCGAATTAAAGTGTGTATGATTGTGTTACCGCATAAGAACATTGTTAGTTAACAGTGGACAGAAAAATCAAACACAAAACAAATAAACCGATTATTACAACACGGAAGTTGTGACACACTTCATGGGATAAAACAGATCGAGTGATTAAAAACTCACCAGAAACCTCCGGATACAGAAGAGGAGATTTCTCTGATTCATCCGCCATTTTCAGCGATCTACATAAATAACACACAGAGAAAAAGTTCAGAAAAACCAGTTCCTCATCATGAAGCTGGGACTGAAGCACGAGCCAGGAGGCGTGGCCTATTGCGTCATCAACTAAAACAAGAACAACAACAATAATAATAAATAGAAATAAATAATTACATTACATTACTGAAGTCCAAATAAAAATAAGCAGATTAAATCAATGTGGAAACGACAAATGATCAGACTCAATTTTGTTTAGTTTAATTCATTTATTTATCTATTTCCTAAAGTGGAGTAAAATCATCGAAATATTAAAATATTTTATTTATAACAGGTTTTTTTCGTGAAAACACAAAATTAAATCTCACAAACTATTTACAAAGAGTTTATTACACATGAAATAACCAACACACCTGAATACACAGCAGCTACAGTGAAAGATACAAACTAAGTCATACTTAATCGGACAAAATATCAAAAATGGAAGGAAACAGTTAATCATCTATGTTATATAAGTGCGAGTGAGGAAAAAACCCACCAGCTTTCCTGTCCCTGCTGGAGAAAAGCATCCCCACAGCATGATGCTGCCACCACCATGTTTCACAGTGGGGATGGTGTGTTCAGGGTGATGAGCAGTGTTACTTTTCCACCACACATAGTGCTTTGTATTATGGCCAAAAAGTTCAACTTTGGTCTCATCTGACCATAGAACCTGACTTCAACAATGGCTTTCTTCTTGTCACTCTTCCATAAAGGCCAGATTTGTGGAGTAATGACTTATAGTTGTCCTGTGGACAGATTCTCCAACCTGAGATTTCTGCAGTTCTCGTTCGGTCTGTCAGTTTAGGTGGACAGCCATGTCCTGGTAGGTTTGCAGTTGTGGCATACTTTTTCCATTTTTGGATGATGGACTGTACAGTGCTCCTTGAGATGTTTAAAGCTTGGGATATTTTTTATAACATCACCCTGCATTAAACCTCTCCACAACTTTATCCCTGACCTGTCTGGTGAGTTCCTTGGTCTTCATGAAGCTGTTTGTTCACTAGTGTTCTCTAACAAACCACTGAGGCCTTCACAGAACAGGTGGATTTATACTGAGACTAAATTACACATCTATTAACTAATTCTGTGACTTCTGAGGGCAATTAATTGCACTGGATTTTATTTAGGGGTATCAGAGTGCAGGGAGGTGAATAAAAATGCACACCACACTATTCCGATTTTTATCTGCTTAAAATTTTGAAAAGCGTGGATCATTTTCCTCCCACTTTGTGTTGGTCTGTTACATAAAATCTCAATAAAATACATTTAAGTTTGTGGTCTTGAGGTGACAAAATGTGAAAAAGTTCAGGGGTGTAAATACTTTTTCACGGCTCTGTAAACACACTTCCTCTTAATAATTACATTTAAAAAGAATAGTTCAAAAACATCAGCGTGTTTATTGAGGAAACATTTATTCTAAAATCATTAATTTAAATGTAGTTTTCCTGTAAAGCTGCTTTGAGACAATGTCCATTTTAGACGTTTTCTTTTCTAATGGTGTTTTCTTTTCTAATGGTAATTTTTTTTCTGCTTTTTTATGAATAATAATGAAAGAGCAAAATAAAATAAATAGAGAGAGGCATCCTCCATGCAGGTTCTGATGTTAGAATTAGACATTATTCAGCAGGAAATAGGTGTAAAGATTCCATGGAAGTTTTTTTCTAGGCACAGTTTCATTTTCCCCCCATCGATCACTCACACACAGCTGTACAGATATGTTAATTACTGTATTTGCATATGCAAATCTAAAAAAGGAAAAACACTTTAATGTGATTATATGAGGATAATGCAATAATATAAAGGAAAATATAAACTGACTTCATAAAATTGATCTTTTCCAACCCCTCGTCGCAAAATAGGGTGTATTATTCAAATCTGTATTTTAAAAGATGAATTGATTGATAGATTAAAGTGTTATTATAAGAAAGACCTCAGTTTAAAGCATGGAAATTGTTCATATTAAAGAAAGAGTTCTTAACCTTATAGAACTCCTTATTATTAAAATAATTAATGACAAAATTCTGATTGATCATATAATCATTAGATGTGGGTATTTAATAAATCCAGACACCATTTGTGTTCCTCTGGATTTGGACATTTCATGCCGTTTTACTAATATTTGTGTATGTCCAGATGTAGGAGATTTAGAGCATCATCACTGTAAGTATCAGGGGAAGCTCCCAGCTCAAGCTTCCAAAATTCCACTTCCTCTATACTGACAGGAAGTGATGCCAATGCAGGTATTTTGCTTTGTTTTTTCTCTTTAAACCGGGCGAGAGCCTCGAGGGCAGACGTCATGCGGATCATGCTGCGGTTTATGGTCGTAATCTGGGCATCTTTAATTGGTTGTTTGTTCTGGTTGATCTTGTCGATGTCATCTGCAAGTCTTTTCATGTTTCCCAGAGCCTGAAATGTACAAAACAAAGAACACGAACAGAAAAACACAGTCATACACAGATGATCAATTATAGCAATTATAATATATTGCATTGTATGATTATGATGGGATTAATATGATTTATTTGTGGTAATTGAAATATTTTTTAACATGTTTAACTATTGTGATTACCATGAAGAGCTGTTTCAGAAATTTGGCCAGGATTCCTGACTCCAGAGAGACATCAAATCCCTCCAGTGTTACATAGTCATTCTTATGGTCCTCAAGCCATTTCATAATTTCATTCAGTTTATTGTTGAATTTCTCTAAAACGTCCACAGCTCGCTTTAGTTTGTCATATTTTTCCGGATATTTCAGAAATTCTTTTAAAATTCCTTCTGCAACTCTGAAAATGGCGTCGATGGCGCACGCTTCTTTAATAAGTTTGAACAGTTGGGGTATGTATTTTAAAACCCTGGCTGTAATTTCGGCAGCGGTGCTGGACGTGATTTCTGCTGCTGTCTCTCCTGCTGCCTCAGTTGCACCTTCGGCCGCCGTCTCTGCTGCAGCTTCTGTCGCTGTCTCTACTACAGCAGTTGCAGCTTCTCCAATCTCCACTGCAGACTCCAGTCCAGCACCTGCAATGGTGGCGACGGCTTCCGCAGTGGCGGCTTCGGCTATGGCAGCGATTTCTGCCACTGCCACCTCAACTACTATGGCTAGGATGGCACCCATTTTGGCGGTCTGAGATAAAAGAATGAAAAGGGGAATGAACTTCATGAATTGCAACATTTCACTTCAATCATTTCAACCTCACTGATCAAATGATTCTCTTTTTGAGAAAAATCTTTTTTAAATCTCTTTTGCTGGAGAACAAGAGACATGGACCAATTCAGTAGATTTTATTCCATACGCTTTTCTGGGCTGGTGAAGAGAAGAATCCTTATATTATTTTCACTCCCTGTTGATTATATCAACAAAAAAATAACTTAAATCCACCATTTTTCTAACATCAAAACTTTTTTGACGTTCGCTGTTAATTTAAATCCATGTGTGTAGCGTGTTAGCATCGTTCGCCTGTTTGTTATTTTGCGTTTCCAGTCACGTTTTTGTACTACTGTTTTCTTCTTTCCTGAGTGCATCAACAACAGCGGTACTTCAGAATCATTCATTATTTATGGTGAGTAATGGCTTCCTCTGCTGCTATCGTTGTCTGCACCACCTGCCATATGTACAGTTTATCGGCGGCGAGGGCTTCACATGCGATAAAAGTAGAGAGATAGTCAGAAAAGGTTTTAGAATTAGAGACACGCATCCAAACTCTAATTGAGGATATTAAGAATGTGAGGGCTGTACATTCGATTTTGGATGTGAATAGTTCAGGGAACTGCAACTGGGTGACTGTGAGGCAGCATAGTCAGGGGTCAAAACACCGCTCTTCAGTTCCAACTACAACAGTAAACAGGTTCTCCCCACTCAGTAACACTCCCACTGAGAAACCTGATGGAAGAGCTCTAGTTATTGGTGATTCTATTGTACGGAACGTGAAAATAGAGACTTCAGCTACCGTAGTCCAATGTTTACCGGGAGCCAGAGCACCTGACATTTTGGCAAATTTAAAAGTGCTGGCTAATGCTAAGCGTGAATTCACTAAGACCGTTATTCATGCCGGCGCTAATGATGTTCAACTTCGCCAGTCAGAGATCACTAAAAATATTTTTTTAAGATGTGTGTGAATTCACAAGTACAATATCAGACACAGTAATGCAGTACTGCTCTGGTCCCCTCCCTGCTTACCGTGGTGACGAGATACATAACAGATTGTCATCACACTATATCACACTATAGAGACTGTGTCTGTTCCCCGAACTAGAAAATAAAATAAGCGTCCAATCCAGCTTAATAGAAACAATTTAATTGATGTTCGACAAATAAAAAATTCATGCAACACAGAGAAACAAATGACAAAGTTTGGTTTACCAAATATCAGGTCCCTTTCTGCAAAAGCGCTTTTTGTAACTGAGATGATCACTAGTTCTGATCTAGATGTGCTCTGTTTGACAGAAACCTGGCTAAAACCAGATGATTACGTTATTTTAAATGAGTCTACACCCCGAAATTACTGTTAGAAACATGAGCCGCGTCCAAAAGGTAAAGGCGGAGGGGTTGCATCAATTTTTAATAATACTTTCAGTGTTTCTCAGAGAGCAGGTTTCAGGTATAAATCAATTAAAGTTGATTCATTCAACATTATCCAAAGATATAAATGCTCATTTTAAATCTCCTGTAATATTTGTACTGGCTACTGTATACGGGCCACCAGGACACCATTCAGACTTTATCAAAGAATTTGGTGATTTTATAACAGAGTTAGTGCTGCTGCAGATAAAGTCTTAATTGTTGGTGATTTTAATATCCATGTTGAAAATGAAAAAAAATGTTCTGGGATCAGCGTTTCTAGAAATTCTGAACTGTATTGGAGCTAGACAACACGATTCAGGTCCTACTCATAATAAAAAAAAACTCTAGATTTAATACTGTCACATGGAATTGATGTTAATGATGTTGAAATTCTGCAACAAAGCGATGATATTTCAGATCATTTTCTAGTCCTGTGTAAACTTAATATAGCTAGAACTGTAAATTCTAAAAGTATCTAAGAACCATTACTTCTACCACAAAAGACTGTTTTATAAATAATCTTCCTGATTTATCCCAATTCCCCAGCATATCCAATAGCTAAGAAAAACTCGATGATGTAATAGAAAATATGGAGACTGTCTTTACTAGTACTATAAATACAGTTGCTCCATTACGCTTCAGAAAGATAAAGGAAAATAGTTTGGCACAGTGGTATAATGAGCACACAATCGCCCTAAAAAGCGCAGCTGGAGGAACACTAAACTAGAGGTATTTCGTATTGCATGACAGGAAAGTAGCCTATCCTACAGAAATGCATTAAAAACTGCTAGATTTGCATAATATACATAACCCCAGGTATTTATTCAATACAGTGGCTAAATTAACTAAAAACAAAGCATCAACATGTGTTGACATTCATCAGTGATGAATTTATGAATTACTTTAATTCCAAGATCGATAATATTTAGAGAAAATTGTGAACATGCAACAGCCGCAGTATCGCATCAGATAGATCCCCCGAGGAACAATTCCACTCATTAGTTACTATAGGAGAGGAAGAACTTTATAAACTCATCAAATCATCTAAACCAACAACATGTATGTTAGACCCTATTCTGTCTAAGCTTCTAAAAGAGGTAGTTCCTGAAGTCATAGGTCTGCTTTTGAATATAATTAATTCATCATTGTCATAAGGATATGTTCCCAAAAAATTTAAACTAGCTGATATTAAGAAGCTCATTAAAAAACCACAACTTGATCCCAAAGATCTAGTTAATTACAGACTGATCTCAAACCCCCCATTTCTGTCTAAGATACTTGAAAAGGTCGCATCATCACAATAAAATGTTTTCTTAGAGAAAAATAATATTTATGAGGATTTACAGTCAGGATTCAGATCCTATCATAGTACTGCGATGCTCTAATAAAGTTACAAATGACCTGCTGCTATCAGCTGATAATGGTTGTCTCTCCCTATTAGTGCTATTGGACCTCAGTGCTGCGTTTGACACTGTCCACCACAGCATTCTTTTAAATAGATCAGAAAGCCTTGTTGGCTTTAGCGGAAGTGCGTTAGCATGGTTTAAATCTTACTTATCTGACCTCCAACAATTTGTAACAGTGAAAGAAGAGGTATCATATCGCTCGCAAGTAAAGTATGCCAAAATAATGTCATGTCCATCTCTCGTTAACAATCCTTGGATTTTCAAAAAAACATTATTGGATGTTACTTGACGTACTTCAGGTTGATATTTTGCATCAGTGCTGTTAATTGTTGTAAAGATCAGGATTGGTGGAGTGATTTGTAAGGGTGGTGGTAAGAATGTGAGCGAGAAGAATTTAAAGTTATTTAACCACTGGCACTGTATAAATGACTTTAAACCTGCAGTGGTGCAACCGTTAATTCAAAAACCTGACCCTCTATTTTGTCTAATTTTAGATGTCCAAATTGCCATTTATCTCCATATTAAAATATCTTATATTTGCATGCAATAGCAACAGTGTAATGACGCTATTTTAAATTGTGCAATATTATCCTGGTGCAATTTGTTGCAATAGAAACTGTGGCAATGATAATATCCTAGTGCAATTTGTTGGACTTTTGTTGGAACGATTTGTTAGAAGTGCAACTATTGTATTGTTTTTCTTTTCTCTTTTGTATTTATACACTGTTCTGTCCCTACTTTCTATTTGCACATATTTTTCTATGCTGCTGTAACAAAGAAATTTCCACAATGTGGGACGAATAAGGGTTTATCTCATCTTATCTTATCCTGTCCTATCTTACCTTTTTTTATCTTATATTATCTTGTCTTGTACTATCTTATCTTTTTTTATTTTATACTATCTTGTCTTGTACTATCTTATCTTATTTTATCTTATTTATCCTATCCTATTTTATATTATCTTAACTTATCTTATCTTATCTATCCTATACTATCTTGTCTTGTACTATATTATCTTATCTTAGCTTAGCTTAGCTTATCTCAGCTTAAAAATACTGGAGAAAATAGTTTTTATACAGCTCCAGTTATGTTGTCCTTGAGGTGTTTCAGTCTGGTTTTAAAGCTGAAACTGCACTCTTAAATAATATTAATGATCTTTAATAACTACTGATTCAGGGAATTTTGCAATACTTAAGCTTTTAGGTCTCATGACTGCACGTGTTACTGAACGTGTCACGGATTGATGATGTAAAACTTCTTGTGTGTGTCTTTTTTGATGTGTTTTGACAGTATTACATTCTGACATTATTACTCCTGATCCTACAGTGTTACATTGAGATCATGTTGGTAAAGTCTGACAAACAACAATCACTAAAGACTATTAAAAATCACACAGTGTAAACCCTGCTTCACACACACACACATACCCCAAACACAAACTCTCCCTCCTGCAAATTAAATACTTATAAATACAGTCATTTCTTCCTCATCGGCTATTTATTACTGTTATCACACTTACTGATTTGTTAAAACAACACACAACTTTGTGTTATATCAGTCCAGATTATTTATAATAATTATTCGTCTAATTTCCCCCTCTCTGTAATATATTATTCTCTTATCTGGTACACACTGCTATGGTGTTCCACAGTGTAAGTAAACCTGTAAATTCTTAGTGTGTGCAGGCCATAAAACTTGCTTCAGTAATATAACTGATGTGGAAAGTAATTAATTTGTGGTCTTTGAGATTCTATAATTAAATGATTTCAAAATTTATCCTGGTGCCCATTTCCCCCCTTAAATATGACTGTGAAAGTTTTGGGTGTGTTTACTTACCAAAACTTCCTGTTTCCAAACCAATCTTGTCCTCTGAGGTGTAGAATGAATCCAGTGCCTTGAGAATCTGCACTTTTAATACACAGAGCCGTGTGGGCGTCGACCCCCCGTCTTACTCTGGTTTCTTCCCACAGTACAAAAACATGAATGTTAAATTGATTGGTGATTCTAAATTTTATTGGTGATTAAACTCCATAGGAGTAAATGTGGCCCTAGACTGACGACCTGTCCAGCGTGAACCCCTCCTGCCTTCCGCCCTTTCATATACAGTCAGAAATCTTTGAAAAGTACAATCCAACTGGAGCCGGCAATCTCTGGATACCTTGGGATGGGTATTAAAAGGGAAACAGGTGGAGAGAAATTAACATAGCTGTTGTTTATAATATTAGCAGCTACTAGCTGATAACGTGCCTTTAATCAGATGTACTGGAGCGTAATATTATGGGATATGTTATGTGTATACCTGGCTAAATAGATGTCTTTAATCTATGTTTAAACTGGTAGAATGTGTCTCAACCCCAAACATTGTCAGGAAGGCATTCCAAAGTTTAGGAGCTAAATATGAAAACGCTCTACCTCCTTTTGTGGAGTTTGCTATTCTGGAGACTACCAGAAGTCCGGAAGATTAAGATGTCAAGGAGCGTGATGGAATGTAGCGTGTCAGAAGACTAGTTAGGTACATTGGAGCCAAACCATTTATTGCCTTATAAGTAATTAGCAATATTTTGTAATCAATCCCGAATTTAACAGGTAGCCATTTGTAGTTATGCATTCATATTTTCTAGACCTGGTATGAACTCTGGCAGCTGCATTTTGGACTAGCTGTAGCTTGTTTACCAAAGATGTAGGGGGACAACCTAGTAATGCATCACAATAGTCTAGTCTGGAGGTTATGTATGCATGAACAAGCTTTTCTGCATCCGATGCAGATTAAATGTTTCTAATATTCTTAAATGTTAGGGGTGCAAATGAACCTAATAGTCACTGAGAAAGTTAGACAAGAACTAATTCAGAAATATAAGATTCATCCAGATAATACTTGGTCTGTAGATGAGTGTAAAAAGGTACTAGGAGCATGTATTCACAAGAACAATGTAAAAGGCATTATCTGCTGCCATAGAGAATTTGGTTTAGCGCTAGCTACACAACAGACTCAGCGTAACTCAGAGCTAGAAAAACAGATTAAAGACCTCTGTGCTAGAGTATCCTCTTTAACTAAGAAAATGAGCCGCAACAAAGATTCAACACAAACTGATGTAAAAGAAGTTAGTCAGCCTAATAACATTTATCCTGACTTACAAGCTTTCTTTAAAACAGATGTAATCATCCAGTTAGTGATGTGCCTAAAGATTAAGTTAAAGTAAGTGGCGCTAGGAGAAAATCTCAGGAAATTGAGGGAATTGAAAGTATTCCTCCAAACCCTTCTGTTGTTCAAGTACAAACTACTGCCAGAGCGCTAGGACCTAAAGATATAGAGAGACTATTACAGAGCTTACCCTCAGCACGCACAAATTGTTCTGAATTTAGAAGAGCGTTGGTCAGCAAAATGCAACTCTATGACATGTCATTAACAGAAGTCACACGGCTAATGTCACAAATTCTAATTGAATCTGAATTTAACAGTTTTGAGTCTGCTGTTACTTCTGAACTACAACAGGGAGTTTTAAAAGAGACAGGGTTTTAAAAGTTTAAAAAAAAAAAAGTGGTCCAGAATCACAGTATACTGTGAACTGTATACAAAAGAAAGAGGAAACTGTGAGTGAATACACTAAAAGGTTTTGTCAGTCAGCTGTAACCTACAGTGGAATAGTTGATGATTCTGAAAGTGTGCTAGATGACAAGGGACCCCTAGTCCGCATCTGGTCAGATGGCCTTGTAGCTGAGTACAGACAAGCCTTGCCATTCCTAGATCTAACTTGGTCTAACAGATCTCTGAGAAATAACCTTTACAGGTAAGCTACATGGGAAAGAGATGCTGATGTCAAGACAAAAGTAAGAATAGCAGCAGCTATGTTTAGCACAGCTAATCAAGACAATAAATGGCCTACAAGAAAAGGCAACTGCAACTACTGTGGAAAAGTAGGACAGTGTAGGCAAGATGTTGCAAGATAGTAAAAGAAATAATATGCATAAGTCTGCTCCTTCTCAGCCCACCTATAACCCTGAAGGACATCTGGACCCACTGCTAAGCCAACTGTCATGAAGACATAAGAACAAAAAATACACAACGCAGAGAACCTGTGAGGGAAGACTCTGAGCAGGATCCATGTTGCAGGAAAAGCGTTTATTGAAAACAGCAGAGCAGTTGAAAAGCATAGTCATAGAGCAGGCAAAGGTCGGTACACAGTAAACCAAACAATGGGCAAACAAATCCAAATCGTGAGGTCGCGGGAGGGTGGAATCGTTACAGTACCCCACCTTTTAAAAACGCCCACAGGCGTTCTACATGGGCCACCCCTGGGACGTGGAGCTAGCCGTTCTGGGTGCGAGTTGTGAAAGTCCTAATTGAGGGTGGGGTCCAACATATTACTGACATCGTTACTGGCCTTGACCCAAGACCACTACTCTGGGCCGTAACCCTCCCAGTCGACCAAATACTCCAATAGCCCTCCTCTTCTCCTGGAATCCAGAATTTTGTGGACCTGGTATGCAGGAGCTCCCTCAATTTCAATAGGGCCCGCTGGTTCCAGAGGCTGAGACCCAGCTATGTGACCTGAGTGATGGGGTTTTAGCAGAGAAACATGAAAAGACGAAGGTAAATGGATTGATTTGTCGAACAATCTTGAAAGGACCCACAAACTTGGGACTTAGCTTTTTTGCTGGGGAGCCGAATACGAAGATCACGTGTTGATAGCCACACCAGTTGCCCAGGCTGGTAGTCAGGATGTGGGCGTCGACACCAGTTAGCTTGCATGTGCTGGGCTCTCACAGCTCCAATCCTTGACCGCTGGTACGCTGGAACATTCATCAGACCAGGGGAACATGGGTGGTTAAACACATTGGAATGGCGTGAGACCAGTTGAAGCATGTGCATACTCACCCCATGGGATGAATTCGCTCCAGCGGGTTTGTTCGCAGGAGCAGTAGGACCTCAAATACCTCCCCAATTCCTGATTTTATCTCTCGGCCTGCCTGTTGGACTGCGGATGGTACCCGGACGTGAGGCTGATGTTGGCGTGAACTGTGAACTGAGGACCACGATTGGATGTCCTCCGGGATACCTCTGAGAGGGACCAAACGACAAGCCTTGGAAAAGCGGTCGATAATAGTAAATATGGCTGTGAACCCTTTGGAGCTGGGAAGGTCAGTGACAAAATTGACCAGGGTCTTTGTGAGATGGGTAGAGGCTCCAGAAGGCCCTCTGGCAAGTGTCTGGGGGTCTTGGACTGCTCACAGACGTTACAAGCTTTGACAAAGTTCAAGACATCATGACGGCAACCTGGCCACCAATAGGTATTTTCTAGAAGTCCTTCTGATACCCGGGTGCTCGGAACTGAGGCAGGTATGGACCCATGACATAACCCTGGGGCAGAGCGTTTGTGGCACATAGACTTTGTTAGGCGGGCACAAAGTTGGGGGAGGGTCGTTTTGCTGTGCATCAGTGTTTCTTCCTCCTGGAGCAGGTCACAGGGCAGCTCCGTTGTGGCATATGTAGCTCAGACCCTTCCCTGTGACCTGCTCCAGTTGATAATATATCACCAGGGTGACCAAGGACATCCCACTAAAAGACATTACAGCTGTTCTTAAAGGACTAATGATTTAAGTTGCTCACACACACAATGTAACCACATAATTCCTGCTACCTTTTTTTCACCCAAATGAGGATGGGTTCCCTGTTGAGTCTGGTTCCTCTCAAGGTTTCTTCCTATTTCCACCTAAGGGAGCTTTTCCTTGCCACCGTCGCCCCTGGCTTGCTCATCAGGGACAAACTGATTTCTGTTTCTTTTTCATTTTATAATTTCTCCGATTGTGTAAAGCTGCTTTGTGACAATCCCCATTGTAAAAAGTGCTAAACAAATAAAATTGAATTGAATTGAATAATGGCCCCTTGTGCTATTGAACGCGGTTTTCCACTATGAGGAGGTAACATAGACGCTTTAGACTTGCTGAACACCTCCAGGAGATCACGATACTCTTGTGGTATAAGAGAGTAGTCAGATTTTCCCATGTTGTGTGCCTGGGTTATGAGACATGGCAGGGGTCGGACAGAACGGAGACAGTGATCGTGACAGTGAGTAGACCATTGAGTTATGTCTTTGTTGTTAGTCCATGAGATGGTGAGATTATGAGTCTGCAGCCACGGATACCCCAGAATAATAGCATTTCTGGGCGATGAGATGATGTGGAAGGAGATGTGTTCAAAGTGTTGTGTACCAATACGAAGATTAATAAGATGAGGAAGATTAATGGACTGACTATCAATAGCTGTGATGTGAAGTGGGGGAATGCAGGGCACAGTGGGAATCTTTAGACGAGAGACGACTCGTCTGTCGATTAGGTTTAGTGCCGCTCCGGAATCCACTTACGCTGGGAACACGAGTTTGAGAGTCAATACAGGGACACGCAGGCAGATGTGACAAAGCAAACAGAGAGACTTACTTTATTCCCTTGTGGCTTGGCTTTTCTAGGGCATACCGCGCTGGTGTGGTTTGCCCGCCCCCCCCGCAGTAGAAACACAGCCGGGCTGATGTTGGCGTTTTTGGGGCGTCAATCTGGAGAACCCCAATTGCATGGGCTCACTGCGATCACTAGCTGTGTTAGGTGGTGAGTTGAGAACTGGAGCAGTATTTGTCAGATGCACTTGAGGACTGTTACGTATGAGGTTATCCAGTCGCACTGTCATTGATACAAAATGGGAAAAAGAGCCATTGTCATCCCAACAAACTACCTCTGTCTGCAGGTGCGGGTTAAGTCCAGCTTTAAACATAGCTTTGAGTGCAACCCCGTACCAGCCGCTCTGCGCATATCCAACCCCGGTCTGATGCCCAGTCTAAAGCTCTTCCGTTAAGTAATGAAAGTAAAAAGGCACATTTCTTACTGTCACTGGGGAAGGCACTGGGCTAGTGTTGAAAAAAAATCTGACATTGCCTTAAAAAACCTCTGCAATGCTCTGAAGACCCGTCAAACTTATCCGGAAGTAAGAAATGAACACCTGAAGTTGTGGGTCTGGACGAAAGCGAGGATAGCGGCGGCGCTGCCTGCAGTGACGTGAGCTGCGCCTAAAACGCTTGCAGAGCTTGAGCGTAATACTCCACCGTGGCTTGTAAACGTGCCAAACCCGCTGGATCCGTAGTTGGAAAAGTATTCTGTGAGGGAAGACTCTGAGCAGGATCCATGTTGCAGAGAAAAGCATTTATTGAAAACAACAGAGCAGTTGAAAAGCATAGTCATAGAGCAGGCAAAGGTCGGTACACAGTAAACTAAACAATGGGCAAACAAATCCAAATCGTGATACAGAGAATAACCAGGAAACAAACAAAAGTCTTTTGAAACCAGACCGAACATGAACACGCTTAGTAAGAGGCACAGGCAACTCAATACTTTGCAATGTAAAATACAAACACAGAAGTTTAAATAGAGCACAAAACAGGAAGTAACCCAGAGGTACTACACACTGCTAATACTCGGGCGATGGCCACCTTTGGTGGCGGGAGAGTGGAATCGTTACAGAACCACAATTTCACCTGATGACTGAAGACAATTCTTTATGGTATGGAAACCTGTTGGGTAACCCCTGGCTGTGGATCAAGAAAATCTATGCTTCCACAGTATAACTGTTCAACATACCCATCACACATAAATGACAGTTCCAACCAGAAAAGACTATTATCCATAAGAACTACACGGACCCTAGCTGCATGTTTGGTTCTGTGTCAACATGCCTCTTGTCACTACAGACAATCCACACATTTTATGTGCCTGTAACGATCACAGTTTACAAAAATGAACCTTTTAAGCGTCTAAATTTGATTTCTGTAAGAGTTATTAGAACTCTTAAAGGGGGATCTGTTGGATTACAAATTTAGAAAATGTTAAATCTAGCTCCCAATATAAAAATGATAACATTCTGGGAGGATCAAGTCAGGTAGCCAGGTGTCTAAGATAATAACTATTTGTCTCTAGGCACTTCCTAACTAACAGGCAAGTTTAATGTAAATGCTAAGATCAAGGTACAGCTGTACTTTGTCTCTATGATAATGTGACCATACTGCCAGGTAGATTGGTTTAGCACCTTTACGTTCAAACAACACTGTTCCCGCATGCTGTGTGTAGATTTTCTCCACCTCTACGTCCCCTTGAAAGATATAAACTCTACTGTGCTGAGATTTAGTCAGACTTGGATGACTACAGCGACGCACAGCGACTTCCCAATAAAGAGTAACTTCTGCTTAAAACATCTGCCAACGTCTCCTGGTCTCTGCTTCGACAATTAGAAAAAGTTCACAAAAAATTTTTCTTGTTCTTGTATAGAAAAATATACAAAGTACAATGGAAGCAGTCATAAAGGCAGCCGACCTCACCGACATCAAGAGAAATGTGCAAGATTATTTAGAGCACTTGTGAGATAGGGGTAGAACAATCTCATTGCCATGTGTAAAAAAAGACAAAGAGAGAGACGAAAGGAAAGACCAGGGGCTTTGGGGTCTCGAGGCCCTGCCTTTTTTAAAAGTAATTAAAAGTGCCAATAACAGTGCCGCCTTGTATTATTTATGAATAAAAAATGATTTCACTTAGGGACAATGTTGGGAAAGGGGTAGGTGTCCCTAGATCAGAGGGAATAGGTACTGCCCCAGCCAATAGAGCCAATCTTCCTCTATTTTTTTCCTCTCCACTCTAAAGTAAGCCAGCCTCCTCTTGACTTATGCACTTTTTTCTAAGATCAGAGCAGAAATGTAGTGCTACCAGGGTACAATGTACATGCTTTAGCTTACTTATAGCGAACAAAAAAGGATCTTCTAGAATCATTAAAAATACATTTCACCACCCACGTACGGCTCAGTTACACAACAGATGGTCCCAATTATAGTAAGGATGGGGCAACACATACAGAGCGCTTGTCCTTTCTAATAGCTCAGACACCTGTGCTGCAGCTGGTATTGGGGTTTCCTTGGCTCCAGAGGCACAATTCCAGGACTGACTGGTCAACCCAGTCGATATTTGTGTGGGGGGCCCAGTGCTCCCATAGTTGTTTAAGAGGCATTCAACCTTCTCAACCAGCCCCTGAGGAATCGGTGGACATCTCTGCAGTTCCCTGGGACTACTGTGACCTGGCAGAGGTCTCCTCAAACGAGAAAGCCCAAAAACTCCCCCCACACAGACCCTTTGATTGTGCGATTAACCTCATTCCTGGAGCCTGCCCGCCTAGGGGCTTCTCCACTTCTCCGGCAGGGGTGGGATTCTTTTTTGTAAAGAAGAAAGGGGGAGAACTAAGACCCTGCATTGATTACCAGGGTCTGTGAAAGACCACTATCCCCTGCCATTAATGAACATTGCGCGAAGTGCCTGCAGAAAGCCAGCATATTTACTAAACTAGACCGCCGCAGTGCATATAACGTTATTCTAATAAAGGCAGGGGATGAGTGGAAAACAGCATTTATCACCCTCACCGGCCATCATTTAGTGATGCCATTCGGTGTTACAAACGCGCCCGCAGTTTTTCAATTTTTTATTAACGAGGTACTCCGGGAGGCCATGAACCACTTCGCGTTGTTCTTCTCCCTGGGTATGTCCCCATTCGAGTGCCAGTTTGGCTATCCTCCACCCATGTTCCCAGAGGAGGAACTCAAGGAAGGAGACCCGTGAGGAAAAACACTCGATTTGGAGGTATTGTCGAATGTGGCAGAGGGCAAGAGCTGCCCTGCTGACCACAGCCAGGAGAGCCACCTGCACTGCAAACACCAGGAGAAAGAGGGGACCCTATTTCCATCCGGGACAGCGAGTATAGTTGTCGACTAGAGACCTCTCACTGAAAATTAACTCTAAGAAGTTGGCGCCGTGTTACACCTGGTGCTTTAAGATAACGCAAAGGATTAACACCGTGGCATACCGACTGGCACTCCCTAGGTCACTAAACCCCACCTTCCACGTGTCCCGACTGAAGCCGCTCCTGTGTAGCACTTCAGCAGTGCCAGTCCCTCCCCCCCAGAATCATCTGGGCTCCCACATACACAGTACAAAGGATCATAGATTCCCGACTTGTACAGGGAGCCACACAATACCTAGTGGACTGGGATGTGTATGGCCCGGAGTCCCAGCCCGACACATCCTGAATCCCAAACTAATCAGAGAGTTCCGGAGGAATCGGGCCATGGGCATGGGAACATCAGGGGCTCTCCCTAGAGGGGGGGGTACTGTAACGTCACAGACTTCGCGGCAGGCAAATTCGCGGAGAGCTATTTCACGAGTTTCTAGGTAGGCAGATATGCCAGGACGCCTAATTAGCGGAATGCGAGGCACCCGACCATTTAGGTAGCACTAGGTTCCTTCCACCTGTAAATTCGAAAAAAAACTTGCTTCAGTAATATAACTCAAGTGAAAAGTAATGACATCATTAATTTGTGGTCTTTGAGATTCTATAGTTTCAAGTTTTTGAGGAGCTTTATTGTCATTTCAGCCGTATATCGCAGATGCAGTAAACAGTGAGATGAAATACCGTTTCTCCAGGACCCCCTGGTGCTACACAAAACATAGAATTTACAAAACAACAAAGAGCCACTAAACAGAATAGACATAAAGTGCATGACAGTGCAGACAGTGCAGACACAGACAGTGCAGACAGTGCAGAAACAGACAGTGCAATAAACAATACAAACATTACAAAGACAATAAAGGACGGGACATAACGCAATAGCGCCAACCATATTGTAGAAGAGGTAGACACGAAATGTGCAAATTACAACAGTATTGTGCAAATAGCATTGTAAAGTGAGTAAAGTGACTATAATCAAATGATTTCAGAATTTATCCTGGTCCTATAAATATGTCTGTAAAAGTTTTAGGTGTTTTTACTTACCAAAACGTCCTGCTTTCTGTTTCCAAACCGATCTCGTCCTCTGAGGTGTAGAATGAATCTGCACTTTTAATACACAGAGCCGTGTGGGTGTCGTTCCCCTCCCCCTTTCTTGCAGTAGTTGATTGTGTCATGGAATGCAGGAAAGGGGGAGGACCCACACTACTCTGTGCAGATTCATTCTACACCTCAGAGGACGAGATCGGTTTGGAAACAGAAAGCAGGAAGTTTTGGTAAGTAAACACACCTAAAACTTTTACAGACATATTTATAGGAGAAAAAAAATGATTACACTGATTTGTAATAGTCTTTAGTGATTGTTGTTTGTCAGACTGTACCAACATGATCTCCATGTAACACTGTAGGATCTCAGAGGTAATAACATCAGAATGACATCAAAAACAGACAAACACAAGATGTTTTACATCATCAAACTGTGACAGCTTCAGTAACACATGTTCTCTTACTTAACGTTAGCCAACAGCAAACAAATATCAGCGACGACATGTCATACAAACACTCCTTTTCCCTCTAATACTCAATACGTTTTGTTATTCTGTCCAATAACAGAATTAAAGTTGGGTTAAAGTTGTTTTGCTAATTGCATCATCAGGTTCAGCGTTCTGATTGGTTCCTGGTTTGACAGTCGTTGTAGGAGAAGTCACACTGCAGGAAAGAGTCTGAAATTGGATTTTAGTGTATGGTTATAGAAGGGTTATAGAAATCTTTTAGGATTGGCCAAAATCACACAGTGTCAGCCCGGCTTAATGTATCTGTGGTGTTTGAGGTGTAGTGAGTGTTTGTGTGTGTGTGTGTGTGTGTGTGTGTGTGTGTGTGTGTGTGTAATGGAGAAAGCAAGTACCAGAGCTGCAGGAGCTTCGTCCGTTTCTGACAGACGTCTCACTGTGGTTGTTTTGTTTTGTTTTGAACATGAGACAAAACAACCTGTTTTTGGAATATTTTCTTGCAGACTAGATGATCTCCATTAACCTCCAATAACTTCATTATTTTTCAGGTTTGTTGCAGAAATGGCAGAAATTGAAGCGATTTTTGAAGCAGCTGAGGAAGCCACAGAAGTGATGGAGACGGAAGCTGAAGGATATTCCGAAGCAGAGAAAATAGAAATTCAAGCAGAGACAGCTGCAGCCCGCACTGAAATCAATAAGTTTTCTGAACTCATGAGCCAAGTCAGTGACTTCTTAAAGCAATTTAATTACAAAAGTGCTGCCTTGTCCGTTTCCTGTTTTATCGCCAAAAATTTAGCGATTGGCGCCATCCTGTGGGGGGTTAATGTCACTTTAAACAAGATGTTTGCACACACTTCAGGTAAATCATCAGAAACCAAGAAACGCATGCGTAATGTTATCAAGGCTTTAAGTGACTTGATTTCTAGTGAAGCCGAGCTCAACCAGGAGACTCTGAAATGGATGAAGGAGCATCAGGACGATGTCATCTGTCTGGAGGGCCTGGAAATACAGATGGAAGACATTCTAAAGACACACCTTAAACCGATAGCTGAGGTAAGATGGGAAAGCTGCTCCAGTTGATCATTTGCAGGTGAATATCGTTCCTGTGTCTCAGTATCAGTTCTGTGCATCCACACTGCACATTTCTTACTGTGTCTTCTAGAACTGTCCGTGTCAGACTCCTCACTCCATTCAGCTGTCTCTCTTTAAAATAATCTTGCAGAAAAAAAAGCAAATTCAATTTGTCAACCGTGATGCTTTATTAAACATCAGCTCAGCTGTAATTACCCGTAATAGATTACCCCTGATCGATTACACATATTTATCTTTGATTAACAGACATGTGATTACACGAGATTACCCATGATTAATTAACCATGATTAACTGTAATTATCTGTTATTACCCATGATTGATTACCCATAATCACCTGTGATTAAATTACCCATGTCTAAATTACTCATGATTACCTGTGATTGATTACCTGTGATTACCCATTATGACCTGTGATTATCCATTATTGATTATCATTGATTGGTTACTGTCAGGCTTAGTCCACTGCGGCAGGACGTTTTGTGAACCCAAGTGCAGTTTATTAACTGTGTGACTATTTACAAAATACTATAGCAAGAACACAAGCTCACCACAGTGGTAACAGGGAACAACAAACCACCAAGACAAGACCGACAGAGGGGCAATAAATACACAAGACAAAACGAGAGACACCTGTGAACACTTAGGAACAAACTAACCAATGACAAGGACAAGGGGAAGCACATGACAAAACCAGGAAGTAAACAAAACATGACAGAAGCTAGCTTAGCTGGCTAACCTAGCCACTAAGCTAACAAAACAAAACAAGACAAGACACAACATAAAACAAGAACCTTACAGTTACCCATAATTACTTATGATTGATTACCCATGATTACCTGTGATTGATTACCCGTGATTGATTACCCATGATTACCTGTGACTGATTATCCACGATTACCTGTGATTACTTTTTAATTACCTATAAGTCTCTCTGGTCCATTTGAATAATGATCTATCTTCTGTTGTTAACTGATTTAAGCAGGACTATAAACCAGGTGATCTTCTGTAGATCCGTCTGCAGAGCTTCGCTGTGATATATTTATTTATGTATGTTTTTATTGTATATTTTCAGGCCAGTGAAAAAGCCGAAAAAATCGCTGAGTCACTTCAGGAAACAGTTGATGGACAACTACAGTTTAAAGTTCCGGAGGTGTACACCATAAAAAGGTTCATCGACATTACTGGAGTGTTCATCCAGGCGTTCAGTGATCTCATCAACTTCATCAAGCAGAAAGAAGACCGGGTGAAAGAGCTGAAGAGCTTTCCACTAACACAGGAGGATGTGGATGATCTGAGAATGAAGCTCAGTAAGGTGATGGCGTTACCCATGTGGGACGAGTAACAATGATTTATAACTTCATATAAATCAGCAGATTAATAACCAGTAAGGGTTATTACCACTCATACTACTCACCTCACACACTCGATCACACACACTATATAGTATAAAAGTATGAGCCCTTCTATTAGAAAAGAACTTTCAGGCTTTGGCAGGGGAATGTTTTCTTCATTAAATAATCAAAGGTTTGATTTTTAAACAAATTTTCATGATTTAAATCGTTTCCTATACTGTGATGGCGACGAATAAAATTCCACAAATATCAACAATAACATTATTGTTTGTTTTTATTTGTCTCAAAATGTCTGTCTGTTTATTTCTTATTATATTCATCACAATGTGAAAGATTATCAAACTCTATACACTGTTCCTACTGTTTTCTCTCTCTCTCTCTCTCTCTCTCTCTCTCTCTCTCTCTCTCTCCCACTCACTGTCTCTCTCTCTCTCCCACTCACTGTCTCTCTCTCTCCTCCTCTCCTCTCTCTCTCTCTCTCTCCACTCACTCTCTCCTCTCTCTCTCTCCCACTCACTCTCTCTCTCTCTCTCTCTCTCTCTCACTGTCTCTCTCTCTCTCTCTCTCTCTCTCTCTCCTCTCTCCACTCACTCTATCTCTATATACCACATCAAGTCTCTCTCTCTCTCCTCACTAAATGTCTCTATCTCTCCTGTCCTCTCTCTCTCTCCCCACTCACTGTCTCTCTCTCCCTCTCTCTCTCTCTCTCCAATCAACTCTCTCTCTCTCTCTCCCTCACTGTCTCTCTCTCTCTCCCACGTCACTGTCTATCCCCAACTCTCTCTCTCTCCCAATCACGTTCTCTCCTTACCCTCTCACGTCTCTCTCTCTCTCTCTCCCACTCACTGTCTCTCTCTCTCTCCTCTCCTCACTGTCTATACTCCTCCTCCCACTCCTCTCTCTCTTCCCACTATCAACTTGTCTCTCTCTCTCTCTCTCTCACTCAACTGTCTCTCTCTCTATCTCTCTCTCTCTCTCTCACTCCTCTCTCTCTCTCTCTCTCTCCTCAACTCACTATCTCTCTCTCTCTCCCACTCACTGTCTCTCTCTCTCTCCCACTTCTCTATCTCTCCACTCTCTCTCTCTCTCTCTCTCTCTCTCTCTCACTCACGGTCTCTCTCTCTCTACTCAACTGTATCTCTCTCACTGTCTATATCTCTCTCCACCAACTGGCTCTCTCTCTCTCACTCACTGTCTCTCTCTCTCTCTCTCTCTTCTCCAATCACTGTCCCTCTCTCTCCTCTGTCTCTATCTCTCTATCTCATCACTGTCTCTCTCTCTCGCTCCTAATCACTGTACTTGCTCCTCTCTCCACTCACCTCTCTCTCATCGTCTCTCTCATCTCTCTCTCCCTAACTCTACTCTCTCCCACTCACTGTCTCTCTCTCTCTCTCTCTCTCATCTCTCCCACTGTCTCTGTCTCTCTCTATCTTCTCTCTCTCTCTGTCTCTCCTCTATCTCTCTCTACTCTCTCTCTCTCTCCAATCACTGTCTCTCTCTCTCTCCCACTGTCTTATCTGTCTCTCTCCCATCATGTTATCTATCGCTCTCCTCTCTCCTCACTGTCTCTCTCTCTCCCCTCACTGTCCTCTCCTCTCCTATCACTGTCTCTATCTCTCTCCCACCTCTCTCTCCAATCTTCTGTCTCTCTCTCTCACCTCAATCACTGTCTCTCTCTATCTCTCTCCCACAACTGGTCTCTCCTCGCTCTCTACTATCACTAATGTCTCTCTCTCTCTCTCCACACTCACTGTCTCTCTCATCTTCCACTCACTGTCTTCTAGATCGCCCACTCACTGTCTCTCTCTCTCTCCCACTCACTGTCTCTACTCTCTCTCTCTATCACTCACTGTCTCTCTCTCTCCCAATCACTGTCTCTCTCTCTCACTCACTGTCTCTCTCTCTCTCCTCTCTCTCTCCCCAATCTCTTTATCACTGTCTCTCTCTCCCCACTCACTGCTCTCTCTCTTCGCTCTCTCCTCTCTCTCTCTCTCTCTCACTACTGTCTCTCTCTCTCTCTCGCTCCACTCTCTCTCCTATCTTATCTCTCTCTCCACCACGTCTCTCTCTCTCTCTCTTCCCACACACTGTCTATCTCTCTCTCTCTCTCACATCACTGTCTCTCTCTCTCTTCTCTCCCCACTACTTCTCTCTCTCTCTCTCTCGTCTCTCTCAAGATTCAAGATTGAGATTGCTTTATTAGCATGAGAAATAGTACGTTTGTATGCCAAAGCGGCTACAGGGGAACAGAAAAACGACATAAATACAATATCAATAATAAAAGAAATAAAAATAATAGAATTAAAAAATAGAAAAGAATAAAGATCAAAAAAGTGTCTTTATAAAAAGGTGCTAAAATTAAAAAAGCGTAGGATTTTACCCACAAACACCAGCAATAGACACCCGCTCTCCACTGGAGTACCGCGGAACCCAACACAACCGATGTGTGTGCGGGTTGAAGAAGAAAAAAATATTCGGGCGGCGGCTCCACAACTGGAGTATGTTAAAGTTATTTACTAAAATTATTTTTTATAAAAGCAACAAGGCGGAAATAAACTGGATTTCGGGCTGGGACGGAAGTTACGGAACTCTGAGTGCGTCAGTGCAGAATGTCAGACGGATGAATCATCAGTTCGGTTTTCGATGTCTTTATCATCTAGTCAATTAAACGCAAATAAAAACAAAATGTAAATAAACAATGGGTTTTGTTTTAGCAAAGCAGTGAAATAAAACTTTACGTTGACCGCAGTTTGTGCGTCTCTAGCCACCAATCGTGCTGGTGTGAGGGGAACTGACTTAAGACATTTGCATCAAAGTAAACAAATGAATGATTATTTAATCGTGATCTGGGAATCAGGTAAGGTGTGTGTGGTGTGTGGGTGTGTGTGGGTTACTTACACAGCATTTTAGATTAGTTGATTCAACTTTATTGTCATTGCGCTGGTACATGGAGAGAGCGATGAAATGCAGTCTTAATGAGTCATGAAGTTAGATTTGAGCTGCTGATTCACAGACCGTGTGTTGGGTGTTTAGAAAGCAGTTTGAGGTTTTATCACTATTTGTCTAGTCCTTAGACTAACACCACTGTGAAGTGAGACACCACAAACACACTGAATTATCAACACGGACACAATAAAAACAGGTGGAATGATTCGTGTAGTTTTTGCGTTTTGTTTTGTTATTGTGTAAAAACAAACAAATGGCAAAGATTCAAACAAATCATCTTACCTTGCTTCCGTTCGACTTTAGACTGTGAGTATGTTGATCCATGGGTTTGTTGACGTGTTGATCAGGCACTGTGTGACATGCTTTGGTTACTCCAGCATAGCAAGGAAAGTGCATAGTTTAATTCTCACACACACGCACACACACACCACACACACACACACCATAAACACTGGGAGAGATTAGCCCTTTCTTTCTTACACAAGTAAAAAAAAAAATACTCAGATGGATTCAGCATGTGTTACTGTGGTGTTGCCTGAGCAGAGGCTCCGGTCGCGCAGGCTTTCACATCGTCTGCATTAGGGTCGTCAGGGGGCGGAGCCTGCGTCTCGGAAGGGTGTGTCTGGCTGTGGGCGTGCCTGTGTTGCTGTAGCAACTGAGGC
Organism: Bagarius yarrelli; assembly: GCA_005784505.1. NCBI lineage: Eukaryota > Metazoa > Chordata > Actinopteri > Siluriformes > Sisoridae > Bagarius > Bagarius yarrelli. The sequence goes on from VCAZ01000541.1 coordinate 124,339, forward strand.
ATGCGCGAGGCAGCGTAGCGTGGCAGCTGACGTAGCCTTCAACAGGAGCAGGTTCCTGATCAAGACAGGACACGCCCCCTCGCAGGGGGAGGAGCTCGATGGAGTGGACCAGAGATTCGCTGACCCTCGACCTGATCGATCAACTCCAGAGAGAAAGACAGAGTCAGCGTAGTAGGACAGTTTATTTTAAAATAAACCAGCATCAATTAAAAAACTTTGCTAAATATCGTAAACAAGCTCCGAACAGCTAGTAACATCATTAAATTTTAAACTAATTAATAGCTAACGAATATCTATGACAATGTGAGAAGAACGCGCTAACAAAAGCAGCTAAAGAACATTTATGCAGAAAAGCAGAAACTATCAAGCAGAACCTAGCTAAGCAGGTGGCTAAGCTAATGGCAGCAATAGCCAGAGAAATCGAACATAAAAAAAGTGTGTGGTGTGTGTGGTGTGTGTAAGATCACCTCTCGGACTGCGCATTGTGTCAGGTAATATGTGTGTGTTTGGCACGGAGGGGGGTTGCGGGGACTGTGAGGAATGAGGAAGATGGCCAGATAAAGGAAGTAGGGAAGGTGTCTCTGCAGCCTTGGAGAAGCGAGGACGAGGAAGAGGCAGAGGGAGGAGAGAAAAACTCGACGTGGTGAACCTGAGAGAGACAGACAGCTGTGTACTGAGTGCGGTGTGTGTGGTGTGTTCCTGTGTGTCTAAAGACTGACTGTTCTGTCTGCACCCAGCTGCTCACAGTGTCCTTCAGTGTCCTACCCTGCGTCTGTGGAGAGGACTGAATGTGGGACATCATAACTTGCTCTCTACCGTCACTGCTGAGAAACAGAGAAAACAGTCTCAGATGGAAAAGAGAGAGAGAGAAAGAGAGAGGGTCCAGAGAGAGACAGAGAGATAGATAAATATAGAGAAAGACAGAAAGAGAGAGAGAGAGAGAGAGAGAGACAGAAAAAGAGATAGACAGCGATTTGATATTTCTATAACCCCAAGTTAGATAGAAGTATAAAGAGAAAGATGTAAAATGCCCTCTCTTTCTCACTGTCACACCCTCTCTCTGTCACACTGTCTCTCTGACTGACACGCCCTCTCGCTGTCACACTGTCTCTC
>VCAZ01000541.1:132094-162663 GCA_005784505.1 Bagarius yarrelli
TCATAGCTGGTCTTATCACTGTCTCTAAACCAAACACCATAGCTGGTCTCACCACTGTCTCTAAACCATACATCATAGCTGTCTCTAAATTGCCTTGATTCTAGCTGATATTCTCCTGTCACACATCACTCCTGACATGTTTCTCCACCCATTCCAACCTGTCTGTACTCACTTCTTTACCTCTTTAACACACTCTCCATTGCTCTGGACTGTCAACCCCAAGTACTTAAACTTCTGTACCTTCTTTACCTCTTTACCCTGTAATTTCACTGTTCCACCTTCCCCTGTTTCATTCAAACACATGAACTCTTGTCTTGCTATGACTGACTTTCATTCCTTTTCTCTCCAAAGCAAACCTCCACCTCTCCGGGTTTTCCTCCACCTGCTCCCTGCTCTCACTACAGATCACAATGTCATCTGCAAACATCATTGTCCAAAGAGATTCCTGCCTGACCTTGTCTGTCAAAAGATCCATCAGCACAGCAAACAAGAAGGGGCTCAGAGCTGATCCCTGATGCAGTCCCACCTCCACTTTGAACTCCTCTGTCTGACCTACTTCACACCTCACTACTGTCCTGCTCCTCTCATACATATCCTGCACCACCCTGACATACTTCTCTGCCATTCCTGAATTCCTCATACAATACCACAGCTCTTCTCTTGGTACTCTGTCATATGCTTTCTCCAGGTCTATAAAAACACAATGCAGCTCCCTACGACCATCCCTCTACTTCTCCATCAGCATTCTCAGAGCAAAGACTGCATCTGTAGTGCTCTTTCTGGGCATAAAGCTGTACTGCTGCTCACAAATATCTACTACCCTCCTTAACCCAGCTTCCACTACTCTTTCCCATGCCTTCATTGTGTGACTCATCAACTTTATGCCTCTGTAGTTGTTGCAACTTTGCACATCACCCTTACTCTTAAAGGTAGGCACCATTACACTCCTCCTCTATTCCTCAGGCATCTTCTCACTCACTAAAATCCTGTTAAACAATCTAGTAAGCGATTTCACTGCTGCCTCTCCTAGACATTTCCACACCTCCACCGATGATAATAAGTTACTTTTTTACTATATCATAATTATTATTTAAATAATATTAAATTATGTTAAATCTTTATTCAGTTTTTCCAGGATTTTGTGTCTTTTTTTGTGATTGTTGCTGGTTTGCATAATCGACTTTATGACTGCTCGTACAGACATTGGATAGAGTTCGGACATCATGAAATCCTGGAGGTACTGAAACTCCACTCAGCTTTACTTTCCACTTTTCAGTGTAATTACTGAGACACACACACACACACACACACACAAATACAGATCTCCATGTTTTGCTCTCCATGCACCAGAACTTTTTTAATGATCATCGATTAATTATGCCTTTCTCCAACCATGATTACCATTAAATCCCAGTAGCACCCGGCCATTTGTAACAATACCCACACTGTTAATGCCGTTCACAGACATCCATCTAGACGATTATTCTTGTGTCTTATCTCCTGCCAGCGCCTCACTCGCTATCCCCAGTACCATTTTGTAAGATTCCTAACCACTCTGTAGTTCTTGTGTTTTTTAATATGCTCACAAATGCGACACGCAGGTTCTACACCAAAAAACAAACTTTCCACAGTAAAGTGTTGCCTCCAGGAGAAGAACTGTTTATAGATGTCCTGGTTTTGGTCCATGAATTTAAGATGTTCTGCCAGTTCCTGAGGGGAATTAAAATCATCTATGTGATGACGAATTGCTGAATGAACTCCTCGTAGTTTTCCCTGGATGGACCGAGAACCACAGGAACCGTGCCGACTTTCATGGGATTGAACAGCTTCTCTGTGAGGTAGTCTTGATAGATGGAGTTCTCGAAGGATAAGTAGAACTTGCAGTTGCTCAGGGTTTTATAATACACGTCCAGACTGAGTTGCCGCTGAAACGCCCCACCGTAGGTATGAATACGGACGTGTTTCTGCAGCTCGTGGAAATATTGCACTCTTTGGAATTGCGGGTTCCAGTTGTTAACGATCCAGCACACTAACTTGTCCTTCTGAGGAATCAGGAAGGTTTTGTTCTCCTCGGATGCCACAACGATTTTCCCATACGGAACCCAGATGTCCGAATCTCTGCGATAATTCACAGTCAGGTTGAACAAGCCGTCGAGATTAGACATTTTCCAAGAATTCCCTGGAGATTCCATGTTCATCCACGCCCACTCTGCGAGGGGTCTTTCTCTCAGCACTCAGACATGTTCTCCTGGATGTCCCTGTGATGGAACATGACGCCGTGTGCTTTGTCATAGTCGTGTCGGTCAGCCGTTAAGAGACATCCAGTGATGTGGAACAGCTTGTAGCAGGACCTCGACTTTATCTCATGTCCAAACGGCCACTTCCACACCAGCACCACCGTCTTCTCCTCCTGCTTCCACTCCTCCTCAAGCTCCTCCTGCTCCTGGTTCCTTCTCGTGCTTGCAGGATGCAGGGTTTCTTTTATTCCGACCTCAGCGATGGTGTTGAGTAACTTGGTTTCATTGTTGCAGGAGAGTGACGGTATGTACAGACCGTGAAACAATCCTTCAAAGCACAGCAGACTGACGAGTACCAGCAGAACCACTCGATTTCCCGCCATACCTTCAGACTCCATCATTTATTTCTAAGAGACAATAAATTCATAAAACATTTTACAGAACAGGAGTGAGACCATATCACTCATAATAAGAGGGAAGTGGTGGTTCAGTGGATAAGGTAATAGCTGGAAGACCGGGATTCGATTCCCAGCACCACCAAGCCACCACATCTGGGCCCCTGAGCAAAGCCCCTAAACCCCTAATTACTCGGTTGTATAATTGAGAAAAATGTAAGTCGCTCTGGATAAGAACATTTTCCAAATGCTGCAAATAATAAAAGTAATAAAATAATAATTAAAATTGTATTAGTGTTAAAATAATTCGATCTTTTGTAATGTTTGTTTAAATATTTTTCCTCACTTTATGTTTCACACTAAACGAAAAAATGTCATTTAAAATAAATGCAATGAAATATTTATTGAAAAAAATCTGATATAAAAACTGTTATTGTTGTTTTTAATTTAGTGATTTTTTAAAAGAATTAACAAAATTTTAACTGTTGGAACTTGAAACTTTGCTTTACAGTTTATAGAGAATATTAATGATAATTACGTGTATTTTAATAGATTAGTTATTAATCACGCACCAGGCGGCCAGTCAACTTTCACAGCTAAACTAGTAAACCAGTCGTTTTGTTCCGAACGTCTCATAAAATTTAAATTAAACAATAATTTTAATAAATGTTTTTTGTTAAGATGTCTGTGGGTAAATAAATAAATAAATAAACAAAATCTTAAAACTTTTAACTCACTTATTCGATGATCACCTTCTGCCACGTTTGGACACACATGCTGTGTGTGTGTGTATGTGTGTTTATATTACATTAGATCCTAGTGTTCACACCCAGATTTACACTATTAAACTGAATATATAAGCCATTTTAAGCAAACTGTTTATGTGTGTGTGTGTGTGTGTGTGTGTGTTTATATTAGATTAGATCCTGGTGTTCACACCCAGATTTACACTATTAAACTGAATATATAAGCCATTTTAAGCAAACTGTTTATGTGTGTGTTGTGTGTGTGTGTGTGTGTGTGTGAACACGGATTTGGGTACAGTGTGACGTGGAGACTCCAGGTTGGGTATTTTGTCATGAGGCATTTATTTTAACATGATTACACACAAATGGAACACATGACAAACCCGTCATCCGAAACCAAAATGTGTGTGTAGAGTGTGTGTGTATGTGAAGTGTCTCTGGAGTGTGTGTGTGGGAATGTGGTGTGGAGTGTGTGTGTGGAGAGTGTGTGTGGGGCGGAGCGAAGCGGAGGCTAAAGTCACGGAACCCGGAACAAAGTCTGATCTCAGACCAGCGCCGATTAAACCAGGCTTTTGGGCCTGAATGCAGCAAAGCCCAGTGTCTTACATTTCAGCCTGCTGCATATGAAACCATGGCTGAAAACCAAAGTCAAGGTCCCACAGCGGCCGCCTCAAGCCTTAAAAATGTGGAGGAACCCTAAGTCATACCATCCAGATTACCCATCAGGGGGGACCTCTCTGTGCAAACTGTGGGCCTGGTCCCTGAGAGGGCAGAGCTCCTCTTTACCGAGGACATTGAGGTCATGGAACAATCAAGAACAGCAGAACCCAGAAATGATTCAAGCCTTTCGCTATTGTAAAAAATACTGAGTTCAAAAATAAATTAAAAAAACAAATGGAATCACATTAACTTTTTTGAACTTTTTTTTAATTGGTTGATTGATTGGTTATTTGATTGATTGGTTATTTGATTGATTGGTTATTTGATTGATTGGTTATTTGATTGATTGGTTATTTGATTGCTTTTACTTATATTAATATTTAGCACTGGTTCCCTTCACACTGACTGAGAGCTGATTTCAGGTTATTAAACTCAAAACTAAACAATGACTCTAAAGCGATGGCAGCTCGGTGGTTTAGTGTTTATCACTCTTTGTTCACAGTAAGGTGGTCTTGGGTTCGATTCCCCTGCAGGGGTCTTTCTGTGTGGAGTTTGCATGTTCTCCCTGTGTGTGTGTGTTTACTCCGGGTTCTCCGGTTTCCTCCTACAGTCAAAAAACATGTATGTTAGATTGATTACTGATTCTAAATTACCAGTGAGTGTGTGTTTGTGTGTCCCTGTGATGGACTGGCGACCTGTCCAGGGTGTCCCACTCCGCCTTTCACCCTTTTACAGACAGCAGAGACTCCAGCAGATCCTGGGGACCCCGAATTAGGGAATAATTAAATCAATGAATGATTCTAAAGCAGTCTGAATAAGCGGAAATTGTCTGCGTCATTTTCTTGTGCTCCTGCTTGCAGAACTGCACCACAGCGCCACACTGGCTGAACCACGCAATTGCATGCTGTTACATTGGAGATATACGATTAAACCACAATTCTTTTGTTGATGATGTCATTCAGGTCAATTCGTTTTCAGCTCTAAAAGACTTCAATAAACAAACATGCGCTGACAGACAGACAGACATAAAATATCGTTATGTCCCAAACTCCAGGGGGCGCCAAAGACTATAAAGGCTAAGAATTAGCACATAAGAAGAAGAAGTTAGGCCGAATCTCAAACCTAGCAATTTAAAGTGCACTTAATAAACCGCGATTCCTATTTTATAGATATCGGATCTAGTGCGCGAGCGTAGGGAGTATTTTTTCATTTGGGATTCAGCCTCAGTAATCGGAGCTGTTAGCGTGGCTTGCTAAAATCCGCTTGATTAAAGGTTATTAGCTAGCGTTATACTAACTTAGATTAAACCGAAATGGACCTTATAATCATTTTCCGAAGACCGCGCTAAATACAATTATATATAGTTGATATGAATTTAAATTGTGAACATTGGTTGGGTTTTGGTAGGTTTGTAATAGCTAATATAGCAGAGGGCTAACAAACAAGTTATTGCGCTACGAACTGCACTTCGCGGACTATTTAAGTGCACTTCATAGGGTGCCTTTATAAATATTGTACACCCTATCTAGTGCACTAATTGTTGGCTAAGGCGGTATTTGGGACTTAGCCGGTCGCTTAAGGTAATTTAAGGTAAGTTCAGAATGTTCCTAAATTTTGTATTAATGTTTTACTTTTAAATAGTTAAACGGGACATTTTAAAAAACAGTATTAAACAATTTAAAGTTAATTTAAAGTCTAAACATGATAGTTAATACATATAATATTACAATAGTACTACAGAAAATTAAAATAAACCCGAAGCTATAAATTGTAGGAGGTTTACGGTAATCAGTGTAATATAAAAATAAACAGGACGTATTACTACTTATATTAATTAATGAACGGAATAAACTACGATCCCCTTATTACTCTTTTAATAAATTTGCTAAAACGTTTCCTTTAAACTTGATATTTTAAACTCTTTCCACACGAGTCCCTGCAGTTGTTTAATGGTTTTATAATGAAGGTTCAGTCGTGCTGTAGTCGATTAGACGTCATATTCGCTCTGATGAATCTCCAGACTCTATAGTCACATGACCTTACCATTTATGATGTCATAAATCCGACTTAATCTCATTCGCTGTGTCTAAAATCAGCATGATTAACTGTTGGACATGATTACTTACATACTTAGCGACTTACATTTAGCTCCTGTTTATAGGGGCCCAACAGTGGTGGTTGGTGGTGCTGGGAATCGAAGCCCAGTCTTTCTGGTATCAGTCTGACACCTTGACCACTAAGCCACCACTCAGTGAGGAAAAAGGTAGATCAATGGTTAAGTGGGTTCCATTCTCAGCACCACCAAGCTGCCACTGTTGGGCCCCTGATCAAGGCCCTTGACCATCAACTGATCAGATGGACGAAGAATGAGATGAATGTTTGTTGTCCTGGACATCTAAAATGTACGAATACGATGGACACTTTACTGTCCCGCAGAAGTAAAAATGGACGTGTGAAAAGTACTACCCAGGAAAATGTTCTTTCTTGTGCTTTAATTGCACTTGTTTATCACCATCCAACTTTAAATTCACGTCACGTGACAACATCAACATGGCCGAGTAGTACGTCTGAATTGAATTTATACTCGCAGTAATCATACTGTATAGAACAAACTTTATTACTGGTCAGGAAGTGCAGCACGAACTCGGTAACGGTAGCCTAACCCACACTTGCGATATTTCCTGTCTTTCAGAGTCGCAGAGTGACGAAAAATGTCTTTCCAGCAGCTTCTGTTTTTGCTAAGGCCGCTCAGTAGCCGGTTCTTCCCACCAGCTACCGTCTGTAAATACTCCAGCACCACAAACGCAGACCATCACGGAACAAAAACCAATTTAAAGGATGATGAAACAGATTCCTTGACTTCTGTTTATGAGAACAAGTCTTTGTTGAAGAACCTCACTGTGCTTGGCGTGGATGTGCGGATGGCTCAGCGCAGACAGCCTGGAGTCTTCCGCAAAATTCAAACCAACGAGCAGGGACTGGTCCATTTCCTTGGACAGAAAGGCGCGAGCCGTGATGTAATCGCTAGCATAATTTCCCGCTTTCCACGTGCTATAACGAGATCCGAGGAACATCTGGAGGAGCGTTGGCGTCTGTGGCGCAGTGTCTTCAACAGCGATGCTGAAGTCGTCAACATCCTAAACCGTTCTCCAGAGTCGTTCTTCCGCTCGAGCGATAATGGCAACCTGGAGAAAAATATACATTACCTGAGTTCATTAGGAATAAAGCCCAAAGATCTGCACCGTCTCCTGACCATGGCACCGAGGGTCTTCTCAAACACTTTGGAGCTGAACCAGATGATGGTGGAGCTCCTGGAGAATGTATGCCTGAGCCTTGGCGGCACTGATATTAAGACGTTTGCACGCATGGTCATTTCCAGGAATGTCTATATCCTGATCCGGAGCACGAAACGCGTCAGCTCCAACATCGAGTTTCTCTTGAGTGCGCTGGAGCTCAGTGATCTGGAGGCTCTTAAGCTTCTGCAGGGCCACGGTGCCAAAATCATTGTTCTGTCACACAAATCTATAAAGACCAACTTCAAAAACCTGCAGTTGAAGCTAAAGTCTCTGGGCTGCAGCCAGGTGCAGGTGAGGGAGCTGATCCTGAACTACGCTCCCATACTCTTTGTCTCCTCAGACACTCTGAATCAGAAGCTGGACTGCTTGGTGGAAAGTGGGATTGACATCAGAAGCATCATAAAGAAGCCCAAAGTGTTGGATTACAGCTCCGCCAACCTGAAACAACGGCTGATCGATCTGAACCAACTCGGTTACGACTTTAAGGTGAACGGAATCAGCGTCTTAGATATGAGCAACAAGCGCTTCAACTCAAAAATAAAGAAACTGCAAGAAGTTGGAGTTCGAGAAGATGATATAAACCCCAAATGCTGAAAGGCGAACCCTGGTGCTGGTGCATCATATAAGGGTGTGGAACACCTCCTAATGCAGAAGGTGGGACAGAGTTTAGAGTATTTGCAGCCAAGTCATGCGTTCATATGAGCATGTGTGTAGAACCTTCATCTGTGGGCTGGTCCTAATAACATATCAACAGTTCTGAAGGGGTTAAAACCTCCTGCCACTTATTGAAACATTCTACAGCCAAAGATCTGTGGGTACCTGACCATCAAACCCAAATGTGTGGTTCATTTCAGTTGTCTGCAATGTCTTTAAATGTCATTTCCAAGCCATTGTCCCCTGTCCCAGCAGAACAATGTTCCTGTGCACACAAAACCCCTGATCTCCATAAAGACATCATGTCCTGTACAGAGTCCTGATTCTGACTCCTCCCCTTTAAACTGAACACCTTTGGGATGAACTGGAACCCCGACTGAACCCCAGACCTCCAAACCTCCACATTAGTGTCTGATCTCACCAAAAAAACTATAGTACTGATAGTACTGTTAAAGAAAACACATCTCTTGGGCCCCTCAGTGCCAGGGGCCCCTTAGAATCCTCCATTATATTACTGTTTATTAAGACATTTTTAAAGCTAAAGCAATGCAGAAATGTTTTAATTAATTTCATATAATAAATCTACATCTAATTTGCAGGAAAAATATATATATATAACACGTCCTGAGGAAAAGCGCGCGCTCTCCATGTTTATGATGCTAAGTGTAAAATCGGTGTTATTTTAACCCAAAACAAAGTGTTTTAAAGTCATTTAATAACAAATCTGAGGTAAATCTCATTGTTTCAGGTGTTTCTGAAACCGAAACCGACGCGCTGTAAAATCCGCTCATTTATCTTCGCTGCGCTGGAGGAGGTTTTTATAGGGGGGCAGTGGTGGCTCACATGGTTAAGATGCTGAGTTGTTAATCTGAAGACCAGAAACACCTGGGTTCAAGCCCCACCTCCGGCAAGTCAACCACTGTTGGGTCCTTGAGCAAGACCCTTAACCCCTCCTGCTCCAGGGGCGCTGTATCATAGCTGACCCTGCGCTCTGACCCCCAACTTACTAAGATGGGATATGTGAATAATGCATTTCATTGGCTCTGTACACGTACCTTCCACAATGACAATGACAATGAATTAAATATACTTATACTAATACTTTATTGTTGCTAAGCAACAGTGTGCTCACGTGAACAGTGACGTCACGAGTTTTCTATTTTTCAAAAAGTAAAATGAAAGTTTTAGAGATTAGATTTAAGATTATCTTAAAAATATAATAATTATTATTATATAGATTGTGTGATTTTTTTTTTTCCTTTCCTGTACACACGTATAAAATTCAGTGTTTTTTTAATAAAAATATTAAATAACGGTGTTAATGTTAATTTCTTAATGATACACACACACACACACACTCATACAGTATCTGATAAGTTATGGGTAAAAGTTAATAAAAAAAATCAGTAACAGAAATTATATCCATAAAAATATTGTTTTTATAGTAAAATGTCAAACAATGTTCATTTATTTCATCCCGTTTTAACACTAATATTTACGGGTATAAAGATCGGTAAGTGAAAATACATTATTATGCAATCTAAAGCATAAAAACGGTATATTTATTAATAGATATATACTTTAAATGCAATAATTGTAAAGATGATCGATAATTTCTGCGAGCCTGTCGGAACTAAAATGCGGGTCGCTTGTGTTTGAGCCCGGACACATTTCAGTGTAACGCCGCTACGCTGTCACGCTTCGGGTGAGTTTACAGCGAGCGGCGTGTCTCTTAATATAAACAGAGTTACTACTGCGTGTGTTTATCAGGATTTACATATTTATCTAATATTTACAGAACTTCTGTTAAACGCTGTTTTTATGTAAATAGGGTTTAAAACGAGTATCTGTTATTTATTACCCGGATTATCAGGTGAAGTTCTATTGCTTAGTGACGATGATGGTAATAATTATTATAGTGATGATGATGATGATGATGATGATGATGATGATGATGATGATGGTGGTGGTGGTGGTGTTGTAGGATGCAGGTTGCAGAGAGCAGCACATTGCAGACCACAGACAGAGGAGAAGCAGCTCTGAAGATACAGTAAGATCACATTCTTCTCTGATTGGTCAGCATGTGTTAATGAATTGTCTTCTTTCATAATTCACAACTTCTTTTTGTGGTGTTTTAGGTGTTTAACGGTAATATTACAGCCCATTAACACACCGTTAAAAGGTGTTAGACTTTTCATAGGAAGTGGTGGCTCATGGTTAAGGTGTTGGATTACCAACCCGAAGATCGTGGGTTCGATTCCCAGCTCCACCAAGCCACCGCTGTTGGGCCCCTAAATAAGGCCCTTAAACCCCAATTGATGTTGTATAAATGAGATAAATGTCAGTCTCTCTGGATAAAAACATCTGCCAAACGCTGTAAATGTCAAATCAGTTTGCTGATAAAGTCGTAATCTTTTGGACGGGACTCGATGATTGGTCAAAAATTGCGACTCTGTGATTGGATAAAGTCACACGCTGGTGCAGAAAACAGGAAGTTCGATTAAATTTACATTAATATTTATGTTTGGATGTCACAAAACACTGGAGTGACTGAACTGCACACACACACCTGCAGATTGTGTGTGTGTGTGTCTCTCTCACTCTGTCTGTCTGACTCTTTCTCTCTGTCTCTCTCTGTCTCTCTCTCTCTCTACATTTACAGCATCCAGAGTGACTTACATTTATCTCATTTCTACAAACTCTGCAATTAGGGGGTAATTAGTGGGTAATTAGTGGGTAATTAGGGGGTAATTACGGGGGTAATTAGGGTTAATTAGGGCGCAGCAGTGGTGGCTTTCCTTTAATCCTTTAATCCGGAGCGCTGATTAAAAACCCTAATTTCATTTGCTTTATTATGATTGACAGAATTCTCAGTGATTATTGATCTGCTATTGATTATTCATGCCTGTCTGTAGTTTATAAAGAACAGTATGAGCTCCTGTGGTGTGTGAGGAATTGGAACCCTCGGGAATGTGAGGTTCTGTTACAGTATAATAGGAACGCTGATTATTACCCAAACCTGGTGTTGATCATTTTTCTTTAATAGAATCTCCCACGTTTTATTCTTCTCTCAGCAGCTACAGTCCGTCCACCTCTCAGTCTGTCCTTCTCACTCTGCAGGTACGTCACAAACAAAGAGAACTTTTATGAGTATCTGGCTGCCGGTCAGAAGAGTGAGAAAACTGAGGATAAAACCGAAGACGTGAGTGGAGAACCGAGTGGAGAACCGAGTGGAGAACCGAGTGGAGAACCGAGTGGAGAACCGAGTGGAGAACCGAGTGGAGAACCGAGTGGAGAACCGAGTGGAGAACCGAGTGGAGAACCGGAGACCAAGAAGCGGAAAGTGGACGATGACGACCAGACGGAGCAGAAGAAAAAGCGAAGAGGTCAAAACAAGTCAAGACCTCACCGGAAACCTCACAGCTATGAAGAACGGAGACTCTGTTCCTCAGTCATACAGGTGTTTAAACACACACGCGCACACACACACACACACACACACAATTTTTGTTGAATGAATGTGTGTTTATTGTAAATGAAATGTTTGCTCAGAACTGTGAGAGGAAGTGTTTCTATGGTGAGAAGTGTAAGTTCATCCATGATGTCGCTGATTACATGTCCACCAAACCGGCGGATCTGGGAGACGCCTGCTACCTGTACGAAACCTTTGGCAGGTGAGACGTGTTCACATCACTGTTGCATCAGCAACACACACACATTATCCAGGATCCTAGTATGTACATGGTCGTGTGTGTGTGTGTGTGTGTGTGTGTGTGTGTGTGTGTGTGTGTGTGTGTGTGTGTGTGTGTGTGTGTGTGTGTGTGTGTGTGTGTGTGTGTGTGTAGATGTCCGTATGGAGTCACCTGCAGGTTTGCTGAAGCTCACACAGGCCCCAGTAATGAAACCCTGGTGAAGGAGGAACTCTGTAAAAGCCTCGCTGGAACTCAAACTGTGAAGAATCATCTGGATAAAGAGCTTCAGAGACGACTCAGGAAGAGACAAGTGTCCTTCAAAAAGTCTGAGAACTTCCTCAGGAGCATCAGTGCACAGAAAAACCAAGAGAAGAAAACAAGCGGGTCGGAGAACACGCCGAATAAAGAAAGACAGGAAGAGGAAGTGAGTCTGAATGAGAGCACCCAGGAAGCTCCTGCAGCGGAACACAAAACTGAGGTATAACACTCACTCGGCCGCGACTGACACACCGAGGCCACGCCCACTGGGCCGCGACTGACACACCGAGGCCACGCCCACTGGGCCGCGACTGACACACCGAGGCCACGCCCACTGGGCCGCGACTGACACACCGAGGCCACGCCCACTGGGCCGCGACTGACACACCGAGGCCACGCCCACTCGGCCGCGACTGACCACTGAGGCCACTCGACCTCGGCCGACGAGACACACGGCCCGAGGCCACGCCTTTCTTCTTTTAACACACTGAGGCTACGCCTCCTTCCATGTGACAGACACTAAGGCCACGCCTCCATTTTTTGGTCTGATTTACAGCAGCAACCTCCTATAAAGACCATTGGGCCGTTAACAGATGATGACATCATCAAACTGCGCCCCTGTGAGAGGAAGCAGGTAAAGCAGTGAGTCTTCACTCGACGCTGTAAGATTCAGACTGAGATTTAAACTGTTATGGGTTTTTTATACGCAGGTAGATTTTAGAGACAAGCTTTATCTGGCTCCGTTAACCACGGTAAGTGTGTGTGTGTGTGTGTGTGTGTGTGTGCGCGCATCATTTTGCATGCTCTGTATAAACAAATAAATTAATTTTTTTTGTGTTTATTTTGGACATTGTGTGACAGTCTCTGCCCTGTACGTGTGTGTGTGTGTGTGTGTGTGTGTGTGTGTACAGTGTGGGAATCTGCCATTCCGGCGTGTGTGTAAGCGTTTTGGAGCTGATATAACATGTGGAGAAATGGCCATGTGTACGAACCTGCTGCAGGGTCAGGCGTCAGAGTGGGCTTTGCTCAAGAGACACCACACTGAGGACATCTTTGGAGTGCAGGTATGCACTCACGCACACACACACACACACACACACACACACACATACTCTTAGTCTATTGATTGAGAAATCTGTATCTGTCCTACAATAAAAAGAGTTGATAATAACAATTATTATAGCTTTTTTAACGTTCCGAACGTGACTCGGGGCGGTTCCGAACGTGACTCGGGGCGGTTCCGAACGTGACTCGGGGCGGTTCCGAACGTGACTCGGGGCGGTTCCGAACGTGACTCGGGGCGGTTCCGAACGTGCTCAGATTTTGGTAATGAAGCGGTACCATTTCAACATGATTCAGAGTCATTTTAGATGTGACTCTTTAAGGTGTTGAATATGATTCAGGGACTCATTGGTTGGATTTATGCTGATTCTGTCCCTCTGTTTTAAACGTCATCAGCGCGACACCATCGGACACAAAACTGGCGGTTCCGTTAGTCTCGCTGTTCAGTGTTACTGCAGAGAACAATCATCACATAAATTAACTTTAACTTGCACTTCACACTAAACTTTCTGTCGTCTCCACCGTTAAAACCCCGCCCCTTTTCCACTTCTCCCTTTATTTTTCATTCTTCCATTGGTTGAACCGCCACACACCGCCAGAGGAATTCTTGGACTCGCGCTTACAGAAAGTGTGTATTAAAGGCACGAGTACGCAGAATCACATTAGAGAATTGACTCACCCTACACACACACGCACACACACGCACACACACGCACATCTCTCAGTGTGTATTGGGTCTGTGGTGCTGATGGGTTGCTATAGTGATTTTCTGTGTTTCAGCTGGAAGGATGTTTTCCTGACACCATGACGCGCTGTGCTGAACTTCTCAACCACAACATCCATGTGGACTTCGTGGACATCAACTCTGGCTGTCCTATAGACCTTGTGTACAAGAAGGTACACACACGCACAAACACACACACAGTAATAAACAGCTGTTTATTAGAGCTGATTTGCATTTAGTGATACTCAGAAACCCCTATAATGGGTGTGTGTGTGTGTGTGTGTGTGTGTTTTCAGGGTGGTGGATGTGGCCTAATGTCCAGAACCAGGAAGTTTGAGCAGATCATCAGAGGAATGAATTCTGTGAGTTGTGATTGGTTGATTTTTGGCTCTGTTGTGCTGCTGATCTGCTGAATTTCTCCTTTAGGTTCTGGACGTCCCTTTAACAGTGAAGATCCGGACTGGAGTTCAGCAGAACTGCAACATCGCACACAAACTCATCCCTGAGCTGAAGAAATGGGGTGTGTCTATGATCACGGTGTGTATATACACACACACACACACACACACACAGGTGATCTGGCCAGACTTTTTCCTAATCTAGAAGGGGTTGTTGCTTATACAGGTGTGTGTGTGTGTGTGTGTGTGTGTGTGTGTGTTGTTTTTCAGTTACACGGTCGATCCAGAGAACAACGTTACACCAAACTGGCCGACTGGAGTTACATAGACACCTGCTCAAAACTCGCTGCTCCCATCCCACTGTTCGGTAACACGCACACACACTAACTAACACACACTACAACACTTTCTCTTCAAGTGTCATGTGTGCTAATTTTTGCCGTCGCTCTCTTTTTCTGTCTGTCTCTCCGTCTCTATCTGTCTCTCTGTAGGTAACGGTGATATTCTGACGTATGAAGATGCTGTGAGAGCTCGAGAGACCGGAGTGTCTGGTGTTATGATAGCGAGGTGTGTCTGCAGCAGACAGTCTGAGGGGCATGTTTAAAGTGTGTGTGACACTGTGTGTGTGTGTGTGTGTGTGTTTTTCAGAGGTGCTCTTATTAAACCGTGGCTCTTCACTGAGATTAAAGAGCAGAGACATTGGGACATCTCGTCCTCTGAACGTCTCCAGATCCTGCAGGATTTCACACACTTTGGTTTGGAGCACTGGGGCTCAGACACACAGGGGGTAGAAAAAACACGCAACTTCCTGTTAGAGTGGCTGTCCTTCACCTGCAGGTGAGGAACCAGAGGAACTGGGGGTGGGGGAGGGGCCGGGGTAAACAATGGAGGGGAAACAGGGGTAAAGTGACCGTTGTTAGATTAATTACTCATTTACATTTGTCTAGTAAAGTGTGTGTGTGTGTGTGTGTGTGTGTGTGTGTGTGTGTGTGTGTGTGTGTGTGTGTAAAGGTACATCCCAGTGGGATTGCTGGATCGTGTACAGAAGATAAATGAACGTCCTCCGTATTTTCTCGGCCGTGATTATCTGGAGACTCTGATGGCGAGTCAGCATGTGGATGACTGGATCAGGATCAGGTGACACACACACACACACACACACACACACACACACACACACACACACACACTTTCTAATTTATGATTCTTCATAAAACCTTCAGTTTTCCATGTAAATATTACGACGTTATTTTCACCTTTGTATTTCTTTCTTTACCGTCAGCGAGATGTTGTTGGGTCGCGTCCCGAAGAATTTCAGTTTCCTGCCCAAACACAAAGCTAATTCCTACAAGTGACACGACACGCGCACGCACACACACACACACACACACACTGTAACACAATTTAACGATTCTCTACAGTGTGTATCAGTGACAAACGTCCGACTACAATAAAGTTCATTTTTCATTTTAGGACTTTGTGAGTTTCTATTTGTTTGAGGGATAAATGCAAATAGAGAGTGTGTGTGTGTGTGTGTGCGCGCGCAAGAGAGTGTGTGTGTGCGCCGCGCAAGAGGGTGTGTGCGCGGAAGTGTGTGTGTGGTGCGCGAGTGTGTGTGTGTGCGTGCGCGCAAGAGTGTGTGTGTGCGTGCGTGCGCGCAAGAGTGTGTGTGTGCGTGCGCGCGCGCAAGAGTGTGTGTGCGCGCGCGCGCAAGAGTGTGTGTGCGCGCGCGCGCAAGAGTGTGTGTGTTGCGCGCGCGCGCAAGAGTGTGTGTGTGCGCGCGCAAGAGTGTGTGTGCGCGCGCAAGAGTGTGTGCGCGCGAGGGTGTGCGCGCGCAAGAGTGTGTGTGTGCGCGCGCAAGAGTGTGTGTGTGCGCGCGCGAGTGTGGCAAGAGTGTGCGCGCGCGCAGAAGAGTGTGTGCGCGCGCAAGAGTGTGTGTGCGCGCGCAGAGTGTGCGCGCGCGCGCAAGAGTGTGTGCGCGCGCGCAAGAGTGTGTGCGCGCGCGCAAGAGTGTGCGTGCGCGCTGCGCGCGCAAAGAGTGTGCGCGCGCGCAAGAGTGTGTGCGCGCGCGCAAGAGTGTGTGCGCGCGCGCAAGAGTGTGTGCGCGCGCGCAAGAGTGTGTGCGCGCGCGCGCGCGCGCACGAGTGTGCGCCGCAAGAGTGTGGCGCGCGCGCAAAGAGTGTGCGCGCGCGCAAAAGAGTGTGCGCGCGCGCAAAGAGTGTGTGCGCGCGCGCGCAAAAGAGTGTGCGCGCGCGCAAAAGAGTGTGCGCGCGCGCAAGAGTGTGCGCGCAAAAGAGTGTGCGCGCGCGCGCGCGCGCAAAGAGTGTGCGCGCGCGCGCAAAAGAGTGTGCGCGCGCGCGCGCGCAAAAGAGTGTGCGCTGCGCGCGCAAAAAGCGCGCGCGCAAAAGAGTGTGCGCGCGCGCGCGCAAAAGCGCGCGCGCGCAAAAAGAGCGCGCGCGCGCGCAAAAGAGTGTTGCTGTAACACCAATAAAATGTTTTCTTTTGAATGTCTTTTGGTTTAATTATGTAAAGTGCTGTGCAGTATTACTCTCTCTTTGTGTGTGTGTGTGTGTGTGTGTGTGTGTGTGTGTGTGTGTGGGTGTGTGTGTTGTGTGTATGTGTGTGTGTATGTGTGTGTGTGTGCGCGCGCTAAGAGAAGTCCTGTGAGTGTTTATTGGTGTTATTTAGGGTTTAATTAATCTGGAGGAATTCATTCTGTCTGTCTGTGAGTTGAGTGTTGAGGTCCTTTATGATATTAAAGTGTTTACTGTAGATAAACAGGGAGCTCAGTACGGATCCTACACACACACACACACACACACACACACACACACACACACACTCTGGAGAGCTGGTCTGCCCTGCTGAGTCAATGATACATCTGTAAATAAATGAATAAAAGAATTTGAGGAGACCTAATGATTACTCTTAGACTGCACAATGGACTATTATGGGATGGATTAGATGTGATTGGGGCATAAGGAGTTTTATAATTAGTTTATTTTCTCTCCTTGTAATGTTTTTTTGTTGAGTCCTTAGTAATAAAGTTTCATGTCCTGGTTGTTGTTGATCACTTTAATGAGCTGAGGAAAATGACACGAGCTGCAGCGACTCATAAAATGATCATAACTGATTAATAAATAAATAAAACCTTTACTGGAAACAGGAATATGATGAATTAAAGAAATAAAATACCATATAAATTTATTTACACAATTCTGCTTTAGTGCACTTCATAAGTGTACTGCGCCCTGTTTAGTGCACTACATTAATGTAATGCGCCCTGTTTAGTGCACTGCATTAATGTAATGCGCCCTGTTTAGTGCACTACATTAATGTAATGCGCCCTGTTTAGTGCACTACATTAATGTAATGCGCCCTGTTTAGTGCACTACATTAATGTAATGCGCCCTGTTTAGTGAAATACATGTAATGTAATGTAATGCGCCCTGTTTAGTGCACTGCATTTACATGCATTAATGTAATGCGCCCTGTTTAGTGCACTGCATTAATGTAATGCGGCCCTGTTTAGTGCACTGCATTAATGTAATGCGCCCTGTTTAGTGCACTGCTGCATAATGTAATGCGGCCTGTTTAGTGCACTGCATTAATGTAATGCGCCCTGTTTAGTGCACTACATTAATGTAATGCGCCCTGTTTAGTGCACTACATTAATGTAATGCGCCCCGTTTAGTGCACTGCATTAATGTAATGCGCCCCGTTTAGTGCACTACATTAATGTAATGCGCCCTGTTTAGTGCACTACATTAATGTAATGCGCCCTGTTTAGTGCACTACATTAATGTAATGCGCCCTGTTTAGTAAAATACATTAATGTAATGCGCCCTGTTTAGTGCACTACATCATTAATGTAATGCGCCCTGTTTAGTGCACTGCATTAATGTAATGTGCCCTGTTTAGTAAAATACATTAATGTAATGCGCGCCCTGTTTAGTGCACTACATTAATGTAATGCGCCCTGTTTTAATGTAATGCGCCCGTTTAGTGCATAATGCTGCATTAATGTAATGCGCCCTGTTTAGTGCACTGCATTAATGTAATGCGCCCTGTTAGTGCTTAGTGCCTGTTGTATGCCCTGTTTAGTGCACTGCATTAATGTAATGCGCCCTGTTTAGTGCAATTAATACGCCCTGTTTTAATGTAATGCGCCTCCTGTTTAGTGCACTACATTAATGTAATGCGCCCTGTTTAGTGCACTATTAAGGTAATGCATAATTAATGCGCCCTAATGCGCCCTGTTTAGTGCACTACATTAATGTAATGCGCCCTGTTTAGTGCACTACATTAATGTAATGCGCCCTGTTTAGTGCACTGCATTAATGTAATGCGCCCTGTTTAGTGCACTACATGCGCGCGCTGGTTAGTAGTGCAGTCGAGCCGCGGCCTGCGCATGCGCCTAGTGCGTGGGTGTTCTCCGATTGGATTGCGGGGTTCCTGCGGGATTTCTGCGCCTGTTCATTGTCGTGTGAATGACGCGTGAGTAGCGCGCGCGGAGGTCGCCATGTTTCCCGGTGTGGTGTACGCGCTGCTGGCGGGATTTCTCGGCGCCGTTGCTTCGTCCTCCGCCAAACTGTCTCTCGGCACGGATTATCTGAAGGGTGTGTGTGAGACAGGTCTAAGGACGTGGGGACAACAGAGGACATTCCGACACGCAGATGAACCCACCGCGTGCGAGTGGGTACGTCATCAGCGCTCATTCCGAGCTTTATTTAGGATAAGGGAAGTGGGCGGGGCTTGTGTTAGTTACGGAGATCAGGCGTCATGTGAGCAAATGTGTGTGGTTTTTTTGACGTGAAACGGGTGTGTTTCAGCTGCACATCCCTCTGCGCCTGCTGTGCGGTGGACTGCTGTTCACCTGTAACGCTGTGATGTGGACCTTCCTGTCGAAGGCCCTCAGGTACTCCTCATCCTCCACCAGAACCACTGTGACCACCACCGCCTCCAACTTTATCTCCTCGGTGAGCCTCTTCAGCAGTGACACACCGACACATCACACTCTCCATCCATCCGTTCATCAATGTTACACACACACACACACAGAGTGACGTGACACACACTTATTACATCACACTGACGCCTGAAGCTCTCCATCGTTCCAGTGATAAACTGTTCCCTCCAACACACCCAGGATCAGATGATGGAATTCCACTAACAATTACAACGTTCTTATTTGTAGATTTAAATACAGTCACCAATGTTGTGGTTTTCATATTATTAGAAAAATAATAAAGAGTAAAGTTAACATTTAACATGAATAAAGTGAAAATAATGAGAATAAAGTAAAATGACAAGAATGAAGTAGAAATTTTGAGAATAAAGTTAGAAACTCCATCGGTGACAAAATGGAGAAAAAATAACCCTTGGGAGAAACCAGGTTCGGGGGGGGGGGGGGGGCGTTAAGGAGATGTGTCTTTAATCTAGTGTTAAACTGACAGTGTGTGTGTGTGTGTGTGTGTGTGTGTATTATGTGTAGTCCAGGTTAAAGAGACGTGTCTTTACTCTAGTGTTAAACTGACAGTGTGTGTGTGTGTGTGTGTGTAAGTCAGGTTAAAGAGATGTGTCTTTACTCTAGTGTTAAACTGACAGTGTGTGTGTGTGTGTGTGTGTGTGTGTGTGTGTGTTATGTGTAGTCCAGGTTAAAGAAACGTGTCTTTACTCTAGTGTTAAACTGACAGTGTGTGTTTCTGCCTCCCGAACAGTGCAGGGTAAATTATTCCAGAGTTTAGGGTTCTAGATTAGAGAAGGTTCTGCCGCCTGCAGTTGGTTTAGTTATTCTGGGTTCTATCAGACTGTCTGAGTCCTGAGAGCGCAGCGGACGTGGAGGACTAGAATAGGATAAGAGTCACTCAGGTACTGAGGTACTAAACCATTCAGGACTTTAGAAGTAATGAACAGGATTTGATCATTTTAAAGTAAAAAGGTGAATTTAAAAAAAAAAAAAAAAAAAAAATTACAAGAATAAAATCGAAAATCAGAAAAAAGTTGAAATTACAGGAATAAAGGAAAAATTACGGAAATGAAGTAAAAATGACAAAATTACGAGAATTACAAAAATAATAGAAATTATAAGAATAAAATCGAATTGACAAAAAAAGACAATATAATGAGAATAAAATTAAAATCACATGAATAAAGCGAAGATTACGAGAACAAAGTAGAAAATGACGAGAATAAAATCGAATTTTTACAAGGAAAAATAGACAAAATTACAAAGATAAAATTGAAAACATCTGAAAAAAGTTGAAATTACGGGCATAAAATGAGGGTAATACAGATTATAAATGATTGGTCAACTAAATAAAATCACTGTGATAGATATTATCGATCATCCATTAATCATGCCTGTCCCCAGTTCATACATATCAATGACAACACATGTTTGCATACACTTAGGAATCGTTGCTGTGCAGACGTTAGGAAACGAACCCCCACATGACCTTCAGTCCTCACAATGTTTCTGTTGTGTTCCTCAGGCGCTCCTCGGCCAGCTCATCTTCGGGGACAGTCTCATCGCTCTGTGGTGGGTCGGGGTCTCGCTCACACTCTCGGGTCTCCTGGTGCTACAACGCTCTTCCTCCACCAACACACACACGGAGACCTTAAAAAAAGACGAGTGAGACCATGTGAACTGAGCAGGATGAGATGCTGAGATGAACCGCGGTATCGGCGCTAACAACCATTATATCGCTAGAACGCTAAGAAAAAAAACAAGTGATGATGACAAAGCACAAAACGTAGAATAGGAGCTGCAGATGCTAACTAACTGCTTACAGCTTCATTAATTAGTGATCATTTAAAGCAATAATCGGTAATAAGACGGAACACAGCCGAACCTCAGCGTAGGAATTTAATTGGTTCTGCAGGCAAGTTTTCCCGGGTGAAATAACGTAAATGCGTATAATCGGTTCCAGACACACAAAAATATAAGCAATATTAACAATTTCTGAAAATACAATCATATTTTTCCAAAAACACTGCAATTTAAACAGACGAGTAAAATATGAAATAATGACTCCCGCCACCAATCCGGCAACCGGAGAACGCATAAAAAAACCCCGTAGCTCTGGAACACCTGCCGAAGGCGGCGCCGGTATGTGGCGGGTCGACACTTTTTCGCTGACTTTAAAAAAAAAAAAAAAAAAAAAAAAAATCTGTGACATTTTGGTCGCCTTTTGCTCGTTTTTCAGAGACGCAAGCGAGTTTTGAACGGCTACCAGACATACGTGCATCTTAGCCAGTGTTTGTTTGGTTTGTACACCAAACCTTCCTTGTGTTCTGATGCAAATGTTAAATTCCCTAAGATGAAGATCTGTAAAGGAGTGCATACATATCCCGCAATTCCACAGATTCATGCTAACACCTGCTATGCTAGCTTGTCGCATGAATATTGTGTCTAGTAATTGTGACGAAAGCTAGCCGTAATAATTGGATATAGATATCGTGGCGCATCATCGTGTCTTCATGGAGAAGGTGAGACCAGATGTGGGACTGGATGTGTTGGATAGAAGCACAGGAGATCTGTGGACGATGGAACATCGCAGGAACGTGTTTTGATGTGGAACTTCTTAACAATCACAGAACCTTCCAGATTTTTATTAACCATGATAAACACCTCGCTGTAGACTGACCTCATGACTTCATGACAGGAGCTTGTGTGGTTAGTGGGTCAAATACCAAAGACGCAAGTTCTGGACCTGCTGGTGTGAGGTGATGATGATGGAGTGATGAAGATCAAACAGCTGTAAATTTTCGAACAAAAAATACCCGACATGGCCAAAATTATTGGAACACCTCTCCATCCATCACCTCCACCCTACTCCAGATGTTAGTCTCACTCTTCCTCCTATAATCCCCTCCGTTCCCCTGTGCAGGTTTTCCCCTAGACTGTGTCATTAGACACTAATGTTGAGGTGAGGATAGTTGAGGTGAGCACTTATGTAAGATTGGTGGTGTGGTGTCCACACACTTTTGGCCTTATATCGTACCGACACTCACTAAAAGCACTAATGACCTCGACTACTTACGTTCGAGCTTTATTTGTGTCCTAATGTCTCAAACTGTTGCTTTAAAAAACGAATCATCGCCTGCTACTTCAAGAAGCTGCTGATTGGTCAACTGTTGTGACATCATCACAGCATGGAGGAAGTGTCACTATAAATCCGTTGAACTGCTTGAGATACGCGAGGACGCTCACGAGTCTCCACGCTCACGAGTCTCCTCGTCTCTTCCACAAACACTTCACTGTGATCAGCGAGCAGCGATGACGCAATAACAACCAGCATAAGATCTCTGCAGCCAGACGCTTTCCGGCGGAGATCCGGCGAGGAACCCAGTGCACCGTTTGTACCTGAAGAGTCGAATCCAGAAACTTCCACACGATCCTTTATTTGCATGCGCTTTATAAAACGTCCACTTGTTGAGGCTAACAAAACAAAAAGGGTGACCTGCAAAACACCACCAGGAATTGTTGAGGGTTAGCATTAGCCAAAGTCACCAAGGCTAATTTCTATTACAAAATGCTAACAAAGATGTCAGTTCAGGAACATGCTAACGGCTCAGATTCCACCAACGAGCTGCTACGAGAGTTTCATTAAACTTTAGATACAACAGCTAATGAATTAAAGATTGTAAGACTAATTAGTAATAATATTTTATTTATTAAATTTGGCAAAATAATTGCTTCCAGTTTTCCCAACAGAAAAGAAAAATATAACATGTTCAAGCTAACAGGAAGTGTTAAAATGTTTTAAATGATTTATGCTAATAAGTAAATGATGAATGTGAGATATTTGGTAAAATTATTCATAATTATTATTTATGAAACCTGATATACTCAGATAAATTCACAGCATAGCTGCACTTCCTGGAGCAGTTGTTTAACAGACTGTCCAGATGTTGTCGCAGTGAACGATTGGTAAAGCAGGACTTTTGGGTTAGTTTAGCAGTTTGCTAGTTTAATGGGTTGTTTTTATTTTACAGCTTTTTTTAAATTCATGTAGCAAAACTGAAACCCACAAACGGCTGCATTTACACTCGCTGTGAAACTTCAGTGCTTCCTGCATCCAAGTTCTGGGAATTCCCACTGGGAAAACATAACCAAGCTGGGAATTCCACCAAGCTGGATGCTTTCTTCTGATTTTCATTTATTTTAAGGATTTAAGTCCCTGGCAATGTGAGTTATTTATATAAACTTTAATCTGAGGCGCTGATACTCTGCGTTTTTTTACTCTCCTGATTAGAGATCGACCGATTATTGATTTTTTTAGAATCAAACCCAGTGCCGATCATTCGCCCGTTTGCGATCGATAACCGATATGCAGAACCAATTTTTTTTTTACTATAACAGTTTTGAACTGATTAAACATTTATATCTACTTTAATAACACAGTCTGTAAGTGCCTCTGTGGTGGCTCAGTGATTAAGGTGTTTGACTACTGATCTAAAGATCATTAGTTTAACTTCCAGTAACACTAAGCTGCCACTGCTGGGCCCCTGAGCGAGCTGGGCCCCTGAGCGAGCTGGGCCCCTGATGCTCAGTTTAATCAGTGAGATAAATATGTCACTTTGGATAAGGGCGTCCACCAGATGCAAGAAACGTGGAAGTAAAAGTGTAGACGGTCTGGTGCTCAATTCCTAAAACGGTCACTAGATGGCATATATATTGGTAGCACAAATATTACCAAGACGATAATATAAAAAGGCTAAAAATCAGGAAAAAAATATCGGTCGATCTTTAGTCCAGAGCTAATTACCATTGTTATGTTAACGAAAAAAACGGTGGTTACCAAGCGGACATCATGTAGCAGTGATTTATTGATTTATTGATTATCACGCCAACACTGTTGGAATGTGATAAAAACATATATAATGTCAGTAGAATAGTGATGAACCCTGATGTAGAAATTAGCATTTAGCATGAGGTTCATTCATGTTTATCCAGTGACCCGACACAGTCTAACACGTGTTTGTTTTATACAGATGTTTAGTCTCATGTGTAAGATGTAAATCAGGCATGTGCTGCTTATACGATATGACCCTCAGTATTTACACTGTACAAGAACATCTGCAATAAACAGCTTGATTTTCACCTGATCAAAAGTATTGGGACGTTTTTATTTTACGTGTCACTTGTTTGTAATTTCGGCATTGAGCCGCTGATTAGATTGGACGTGTTTCTCTGATCAGGTAAAATGTTTAAGTTCCCTTAATTTCTTCTGCTGGTTAATAAATTCTTTTATTAACAATTTGAGCTCAACTACTGTTCGTGTACTAGTTATGTTCTACTAGTCAACTGTTTAGTAAGGTTCACTTTTAAGTCTTCTTTAGGTCTAAAAGTAGTCATAAAGATTTAATAATAATGATTTTACTCAAGTAGACTGGGTTTAGACTTTATTTGTCTATAGTTTAGATCAGTGAATCCCAATTATTTATTTGTCTGAGACCCCTTTTACCCCCCCTTTTAAGAAAATATTTTAGTTTCCCCCTTCACATTTAATGATATTTTTCGCTGTTGGTATTTTCTGCATTTGGTGTTTCCAGTATTTCTGCACTGCAACCTGAATTGGTGGTCTCTTCCTCACCTGCAGCAGGGTCCAGTATGTCTGGATTATTACTATCACCTGCAGGGTCCAGTATGTCTGGATTATTACTATCACCTGCAGGGTCCAGTATGTCTGGATTATTATCCAGTTGTCTGGATCACCTGCAGGGTCCATATGTATGTCTGATATATTACTATCACCAGTGCAGGGTCCAGTATGGTCTGGATTATTACTATCACCTGCAGGGTCCAGTATATGTCTGGGATGGATATTACTATCACCTGCAGGGTCCAGTATGTCTCTGGATTATATACTATCACTGGATCCACCCATGCAGGTCCAGTATGTCTGGATTATTACTATCACCTGCAGGGTCCAGTATGTCTGGATTATTACTATCACCTGCAGGGTCCAGTATGTCTGGATTATTACTATCACCTGCAGGGTCCAGTATGTCTGGATTATTACTATCACCGGCGGCCATCAGGGTCCAGTATGTCTGGATTATTACTATCACCTGCAGGGTCCAGTATGTCTGGATGATTACTATCACCTGCAGGGTCCAGTATGTCTGGATTATTACTATCACCTGCAGGGTCAAGTATGTCTGGATTATTACTATCACCTGCAGGGTCCAGTATGTCTGGATTATTACTATCACCTGCAGGGTCCAGTATGTCTGGATTATTACTATCACCTGCAGGGTCCAGTATGTCTGGATCATACATTACTATCACTGCAGGGTCCAGTATGTCTGTCCTATTCTCTGCACCAGTATGTCGTATTCATTACTATCACCTGCAGGGTCCAGTATGTCTGGATCATTACTATCAGCTGCTGAAGGAGAATCAGTGACACTCGCTCCTTTTTTTAATGGAAGACAAATGACAAACCTGTCCATTTATTTGGTCGACCAGAGGATCATGGGTAAAATTAGCTAATGCAGTATGATGGTTCTCCTTAAAGCTCCTCACTGATCAACACTATTTAAAATATAACACAACCCCCCACAGAGCTCGCTGAGGCCCCCTTGTGGGTCTGGACCCCCTTGTTGGAAACCGCTGCTTTGGGTTGACTGTCAAAAATGGCAGTATGAATGCTAAGAGGACCAGGACCAGTTTCTTCACTTTTTTGTCCAAACTGTACAAGTGTGAACAGACCCTTAGAGTAAAGAGAAGCTGAAGGTTTTTTCTGGGTGTTCCTGGTGTGGTGGCAATTTGGCTAAAGTGGAGCATCATTCATGGGTCATTGTAAATGATTGAGTTTGGGCCTCCAAACGTCTTAATAAAAATGAACAGACTTTGACATATTTTTTCCTATGAGATAAAAATAACTTTGGCTCTTTTATCTCCACCTGAAACGTAGGCCGTTCCTATAAACATTTAACCTTCTTCAAAACACTATACAAAGTCTGGATTAGTCTTAAAAGCTCATCAATCTTTCATTTATAAAATAAAGCATTTATACAGCAATAAAAATCATTAAAAGTGAATAAGAAGAATGACTGAATTGTGTGATGAACTAGCTCCCCCCATTCCAGCACAATGGTACATTCCATTTCAAGCAGTAAAGAAGAAATATACTTAAGGCAATGTTTTCACTTCCGTGAACTTTTTCATGCATTATGTATTAATATAATTCAGGGCTTGGGATTGTTATTCCTGCGATTTTAGCGTCAAACACACACACACACACACAAACACACACACACACAATCTTTCAGAATATAATACCAGAAAACGTTTCGACAGATTCCACTGTTGGGCTAAAACTAAAACACAGATTCTAATACAGGTTGGGGAATGAGATCAGCTCTATCGCAAATGTCCTAATAGAACTGCCTCCATTTATAGGAACTGGTAGAACCATTTTTACACTGTAGTTTGTGTAGATATAATCTAAAAAACGCTTCCTGAAGAATATTTTGAGATGCCCTGAATCACACCCTGAAAAATGAAAGTGGAAGTAAGGCCATTGTAGTGCACTTCTTCTCCAGGATCGGGATGCGGCTGGAGTCAGACGATGTATTGGAACGGGTCTGATTTGCCGTGTTCGGGCATGGCGAGTGGATTCAGCCACGCTACAGAGAACGGGTGGCCGAACACCACCTTCATGTTCATCCACACAGACTTCTTGGCCCATCGTCGCTCTTCTTTCTTCAGCTGCTCGATACCCTGGAACACAGTCAGAAAACAGGAGGGGTGTTCCAGAAGAAGAACGATATCACATTTGAATGAAAAACGACAGCACTACCAGTTTCTCAAACGATGATGGATCTGGTCTTTTCCTGGAAGGACACATGAAAGTCTTCAAGAACCTTAAGCTGCCTAAGGAATGAGATGATCATCTAAAATAGCTGCCAACAGTATTGAGAAGAGGAACAGAATCTGCTACAGTAGCAATAAATTGACGCCATGTGATAAAATTAACAGCTCTTCCTAAAAATGACTAATATCTATTATAAGTAGCTAATGCGCTTTTATCTAAAATACCCTTGCTAACTATATGAAATGCCTTACTATTTTCACCACACAAGGCTAAACAGCGCCTTCTGTAGGCCCTGTACTCACATTTATCAGCGAATGATCTATTTTTCTACCACTCAAAGCTCTGTGTTTAGTTTCACTGCTCTGAAACGCACAAGCCATAAGGCGCAACAAAAACAAAGTGCATGACAGGACGTAACGTCCAACGGGGAGGGCTGATACCATCAGCAGATAAGGATCAGGGTGCAACTCACAGTCTCGTCGGTGCAGATGGAGTGAATCTGGGTACCAAACATGACGGCGGTGAAGATGAAGAAGAGGAGGCCCTCGAAACACAACAGGATCAACAGGATCGCGGTGGTGGGTGGAGAAAAACTGCTGCA
The DNA here is from genome assembly GCA_005784505.1 of Bagarius yarrelli. Classification (NCBI taxonomy): domain Eukaryota; kingdom Metazoa; phylum Chordata; class Actinopteri; order Siluriformes; family Sisoridae; genus Bagarius; species Bagarius yarrelli. The sequence goes on from VCAZ01000541.1 coordinate 159,648, forward strand.
CTCTGAGTAGGAGAAGGAGAAGGAGAAGGAGAAGGGTGGGTGTAACGAAGAAACACGGGTACAAATAGATAGACGGATGGTCGGAGGGATGTCAGGGTAGAAGAATGGGAGTTGTGCCATCGGCCGACACAGGGGCAGATCGAGGGGGTGTGAGGGTGGCAGATTGTGAACAGAAGGATAGAATAAGAGAGTGAAGGTGACAGATGGAGAGGTGTAATGTGTAGAGAAGAAAAAGGATGGAGATCTCGGAGGAAAGGTTACAAGGCCATTGGTAAGATACAAGAATGAAGTGATAACATTTCATTAGGGTGGAACAGAATGGGGGGGTTGAGTATGGTGGGGTAAAAGACTAGACTAGAGGGACAGATGGAACAAAGATGGAATACATGTAGGGTTTATGCAAGAATGGAGGCATAAAAAATGAGTTCATGCGTTTATCACATCCAGGCTGGACTACTGTAACGCTTTACTGTCTGGATGTTCAACTAGGTGCATTAATAAACTTCAGTTAGTCCAGAACGCAGCAGCGAGAGTCCTCACTAAAACTAACAGATACGAGCACATCACGCCGGTCTTATACACACTGCATTGTCTCCCAGTGAGACACCGCATCGATTTTAAACACTACTGTTAACTTATAAAGCTCTAAATGGTCTCGCACTGCAGGACCTACGCGAACTTCTAGTGTCTTACGTTTCCACCACGCCTACTTCCATCAAAGGATGCAGGCTGCCTGTCAGTACCGCCGCGCATATTATAAACTCTATAGCAGGGGGGCGGAGCCCTTTACTTACAGAGCCCCAATGCTATGTTTATAACCTCCCTATGAATGTTCGGGAATCAGACACAGTCTCAGTGTTTAAGTCCAGCTTAAAAACTTACTTATTTAATCAAGCATTTTGTATTGATTCCCCTTAGATAAAGGAGCAGATCTGGGGGACTGATGGGTGTTGAGTATTATGGGATGTTAGATGTCTCATGTCTGTGTTTTCCCTCTGGTTCTCCTTTAGTTATGCTGACCTAGTTTAGTCTCACCGGAGTCCCAGCTTTACTCTACATTATTCACTTAATCACTCCAAACCGTGTGACTACAATGTCACTTAACTGTTTTCCTTCTTCTTTTGTGTCTTTCCTTTCCCTCTCTCTCTCTCTCTCTCTCTCTCTCTCTCTCTCTCTCTCTCTCTCTCTCTCTCTCTCTCTCTCTCTCTGTTGAGTTACATACGCCACAACGGAGCTGCCGGTGATCCAGACCCCACCCTCCGACCCCGTCCTGTGGGTCCCTTCCCTGTGACCTGCCCAGCGGATGATGCATCACCAGGGCGATCTAGGACGACCCACTTCCCCATAAAGACGTTCCGGCTGCTCGCTAAGGACTGATGATTATAGTTGTTTACACACACACCATGTAACCTCATGATCCCTGCTACCTGTTTTTCAAAACCCAAATGAGGACGGGTTTCTCTGTTTGAGTCTGGTTCCTCTCAAGGTTTCTTCCTATCTCATCTCAGGGAGTTTTTCCTTGCCACCGTCGCCCCCGGCCTGCTCATCAGGGACAAAAACCTGATTTCTGTCTCATTTCATCTCATAATTTCTTCAACTGTAAAGCTGCTTTGTGACAATCACCATTGTAAAAAGCGCCAAACAAATAAAACTGAACTGAACTGAATTGAATTGAATTAAAAGCTTAGGGGCATCATCAGACCTCATGCAAAGGGGGCCAAAATGTTCTTCTTAACCTTATAAAGTTCTTTTTACCCCATGAGGATCATCATACTGGCCATCATATGCAAGTGCTCCAATGCCACATGTAGTGCTAGTAAAAATTAATAGTTCTTACTTGACCAGTCCTGCTCAAAACAGAAGACGAAATGCAGCCCCGCCATGATGAGAGCATGGAGCGATATCAGAGCAATGTACATCTAAAAACACACACACACACACACACACACACACACACACACACACACACACACACAGCATGTTTGATTTGAATTAAGAAACCATGGAAATGTAAGCTTGCGTGGGCAATCAAACATTAATATTTATATCACTATCACAAAAAAAGATCAAGCAAATTGAAAAACCTTGTTAAACTTTCTCAACCATCACTGGCTCAGATCTTCTCCTGACAGTCGATTCACTGGGACGCGACTGTCCTAACTGCTAATAGAAATTAAAACTGACTTACAACATTTACTTGTAACTTGACCAGATGTTCATCTTTACTCCATCTGCGTCTTAGGACTCCATAACTGTTGACTGCAGTGTAACTCAAGCCCTCAACCTGTACTGGAGATTCGATTTGGAACTCTACATCTTTGCTTAGGAATTAATTCTGCCCAGTTATATACTGTACTTGGTGCTTAAGTCTCCATCGTGGTTACTCAGATTTTGACTCGGGACATGGATCATGACCTTGACTCAGGATCTGGCTCTTGACTTATCGCATGGGACCTGGACCCTGGACAGGGATCTTTACCCGGCACATGATTCTTGACCCGACACATGAGATCCTGACTTGGGACTTTTTTGTCTTTAATTAGATCTTTGCCTAAAATCTGACCCAGGACTTGAGGCTTTATCTTTACTTGAACCTGAGTCGATACTTCTCTCTTTTTACTTGGAAAGTTTAATTAGACTATTTTTTTTAAACTTTATCCGAGTCGTGTAATTTTACTCTTTACTCAGGGATTCTTCTATTCTATCTATCTATCTATCCATCCATCTATCTATCTCTATCTATCCCTATCTATCATCAATCTATCACTATCCATCCATCTATCCATCTACCCATCTATCTATCTATCTATCTATCTATCTACCCATCACCATCCATCCGTCTATCTATCTATCTATCTATCTGCTATCTGTCGATCTATCTCTCTATCCATCCTCCCTCCATCCAGCCATCCATCTCCCATCTGTCTATCTTCATCTACCCTCTACCGTCTATATCTATCTATCTACCATCTATCCACCCCTCGATCATCTATCATCCATCCATCCTCCATCCATC
>VCAZ01000337.1:0-161020 GCA_005784505.1 Bagarius yarrelli
GAGACAGCCAGAATAAGAATAAAGTGAAGGGTGGGTTCCCCTGTGACTCAGAGACAGAGTGTTTTGTTCTCAAGGGGTTGTGTGTCCTGTGTGCAAAGAGGATTACCGAGATGAAGACAAGATCAGTGTTTACTCTGTCTGGTTCTCACACACTGGAGATGATGAAGAAGAGATTTTTCAGCACAGAGGCAAGAAAAACAAACACAGACATGTTTACAGATGCAGAAAGAAAAGGAGAGCCAGACAAAGACACAAAGTGAAAGACAAAATGTTATGAAATATAATAAACACACGAAACAAACACATGTAGCATTAATATTCTTTAAAAAAATACTTTGTTGTCACAGTCAGAGACACGTCCATCTATTCAGCCAAAGAGAAACGTCTGTCCAGTCAGAGACATGTCCATTTTTTCAGTAAGAGACACATCCATCTGTCCAGTCAGTGACACACAACTATGTGTTGGTTAAAGGCACATCCATTAGTCCTATTCAGAGACACACATATCATTCCTAGTCAGAGACATGCTCAAACATACACACATCTCTTATCCGTATTAAAAACACACACCCTTAAACCCATGCCTATAACTCTTTTAAGAGAAACCGACATGTCACCAATCACACCTCTCACTCTCAGACACACCTCTTACTCTTTTTTAAACACACCCGTTACTCTCTTTTAAAGACACACTTAACAAAGACACTCCCATTACTGCCTTAATGACATGCTCATCACTATCTCTCAGACACACACCTCTCTCTACTCACCCAAAGACACACAGAACACATGCCCAACTGTCCCAGAAAACACATGCCCAACTGTCCCACAGAACACACCCCCAACTGTCTCACAGAACACATGCCCAACTGTCTCACAGAACACACGCCCAACTATCCCACAGAACACACGAACACCTGTCGCACAGAACACATGCATAACTGTCTCACAGAACACACGCCCACCTGTCTCACACAACGCATGCCCACCTGTCCCACAGAACACATGCCCAAATGTCTCACAGAACACCCCTCAATTGTGTCACAAAACGGATGCCTAATTGTCTCACAGAACACATGCCCACCTGTCTCACACAACGCATGCCCACCTGTCCCACAGAACACATGCCCAAATGTCTCACAGAACACACGCCCACCTGTCTCACAGAACACCCTCAATTGTGTCACAAAACGGATGCCTAATTGTGTCACAGAACACACGCCCAACTGTCTTACACAACACATGCCCAACTGTCTCTCAGAACACATGCCCAACTGTCTCACACAACACATGCCTGTCTCACTCAGGGAAATACCCAAGCCTGCATTAATTTCCGGTGGCTTTAAAGAAAAATAGTTGTTTTTTTATGTCCACAAATATTTTATTATTTCATGATGAGTTTCAGTATTCTTGAGAAACTTTTTTCTTACATTTGCACAAAATTGTCCTACTAATAAATGTCAGTCCATGAGATTGTGATGTTATACAATTTGCATTTATGGTTTGTGGCAGAAACAGAAAAAGATTAGGAGATGACGACTCTAAACAATAAATTGGATTGAGCTAGGTGTTCTCATTTGTCTTCAGTTTGACTCTTGCAGGCTTTTATTTGTCAAAAAATATACAAAATAACACACAAACTTAATTTTAAATGTTATCAGTGTGTGTTCGTAAAAATGGGAGATATTTGATAAAAAACAAACCCAAATGTTTAATCTGTCTCTCTTTATTTTGTCTGTCTGACACTTCACTAGCAAGCTGAGGATTAAAGACAAAGAGGACTTGCCAGAATTGGTACACTTTTCAAAATGCCCACAGAAGATGCGTGCTCTTCAGAGATTAATATTTCATAGCGGGATTTCTTCATCAGATAAACAATGTATCTGTTGAAGCGTCCTGAGTTTAAATAATGGATTTTGGAATGGGGATCAGCTGTAAACCCTTCCACCCTGAATTTTTCTCCTAGACTTTCAAGTATAGATCAGAGAGCTTTGTTTCATCCTTACCATACAGGTGTCTTTACAGTCTGCTTCTATAAATCAGGGCACATACATAAAGTATCTAGAGTTTTAATGATTAGGTGAGAATTCTGGGTGCTTGACTGAGATTCTTCTGAGATCTTCTTCAGTGTTAAATAAGTGGTATTACCTAAGTAGGTGTACCTGTACGTCGGTAGTGTTAGCTCGATGGTTAGACTTCTGTTCAGAAGATCATGAGTTTAATTTGTAGCACTACCAGCTACAACTGCTGGGCCCCTGAACAAGGCCCAAACTTAACCCTCAACTGCTCAGTTGAATAAAGAGTTACATAATTGTAAGTCACTAGTATGAACAGTAATGTACTGAAACAATTTAGCTATTTAATTGAGATTGCTTTCTGATGTGGTCAGGCTTGGGACACTATTTTAAAGAGGAAAAAGATTTTTTTTTAGATAAGTGATTGAGAATTCTGTAACATGGAGATTTGTTTCAGTTTCCATATTGGTTTTAAGTGACAGTGAACATTATGTGATTGTGGTTTAATTGGGGTGTTTCGCTAAATGGTCCACTACCTACTTTTCCTTTGTTTTGTGTTGCTCCTTTATTAGCTTGTTTAGGTTATCAATATAGTCTTATGATGCTTGTTAAATTCTCTAAAACAAAAACCCTAATGAGTTTATGCCCTTGGGTCCTGACACACTCTATTTATGGCTTATTTTCTGGCCCAAAGGTTAATGTTTTGGGTTTTCAATCAGAGAATATGGGTTCAACCCTCATCTCTTTCAAACTGCCACTGTTGGGCCCTGCTCTAGGGGTATTCTATCATAGCTGCCCCTGCGCTCTGACCCCAACCTCCTAAGCTGGAGCAAGTGAAATTTTTCTTTAGCATGTCAGTCATCTTAAACATTTCAGTCAATTTTCTGAATGCTTTTTCATACAACACTTAAAGTCCGAACAATCTTTCAGCAGGAGAATTCCTTTTGAACATCCAATCAGTGTCTGGCTTAACTGTTTCGCTAATTGTTAAAAAGTAAGTCACGATGTGCTAATTACATTACAATTGGTTATAATATCAGAACAAACATTATTCTGAGTCACAGGTCAACTTTATACAAGCTTTCTTTTTATTACTTCAGCTTTACAGAAAACCCAAGCTTTTCCAAAACCACCAAAACTAAAAAAAAGAAAGCTTTTTGTAGATCCATGAATGATGTCGCGGTCCTGTATAATAATGTAAAACTTCATAGTAATCATGTGCTTTATGTAATAAATGTAATGAAACAAAACAAGCAGAGGGAAAAAAACTGAAGCAGAACAATAGGAAATGAGGGATAAGTGCCATGACTAGTCATGAAAGAAGAACCTGGTGCTAAATCATTTTTGGCCTTCACACTTACACACACCACCAGCCGAAGCTGGCAGCAGAGCCGGTATCAGTGTCGAATGGCCACCAATTTTACACTAGTTGTTTTAGCAGTCTTGGCTGAAAAAAATCAGTGTTCCACCAATCAGCACTCTTAAAGTTTTAGGTTTTTTGGGATTTACTCACATGGCAAAGCAGCTGGACACTATGGATCTTAAACATTTCAGTCAATTATCTGAATGCTTTATCATACAAAACTTAAAGTCCGAACAAACTTTCAGCAGGAGAATTCCTTTTGAACATCCAATTAATGTCTGGCTAATCATGTGCTTTATGTAATAAATGTAATGAAACAAAACAAGCAGAGGGAAAAAACTGAAGCAGAACAATAGGAAATGAGGGATAAGTGCCATGACTAGTCATGAAAGAAGAACCTGGTGCTAAATCATTTTTGGTCTTCAAACTTACACACACCACCAGCCGAAGCTGGCAGCAGAGCCGGTATCAGTGTCGAATGGCCACCAATTTCACACTAGTTGTTAGCAGTCTTGGCTGAAAAAAATCAGTGTTCCACCAATCATCTTAACGTTTTAGGTTTTTTGGGATTTACTCACATGGCAAAGCAGCTGGACACTCTGGATGCCAGCCAATCACCACATCAAGGGCTTTAGAGTAACCAGAGCCAGTATTAAAAACAACACACTCTGAATATACTGATGTCTGGGGACAACAGTGATAAGTCTGATGAATAGAAAACAAGTGGGCAAATTACACACTGCCAAAACGTCCAAAAATCCAGTACTGCAGGGACCGCATTTATTTCTGAAGGAGAATGTGGTGCTAATTATCTTTTTAAAGCAATTACACTTTGGTTTATTAAGGAGAATAGGCTGAGAGTCTTAAATTATAGTGGACCATAAGTAATATTTTCCAACATGACCTTGACTGATCAGACCACAGTTCCTACCATTCATCGCGGTTCATCGCGGTATAACCAATAGGAACCCAGCTTTTTTTTTACCAAACCCACTGCTTAACGCTATCAGAGCAAAGTTCCTAATTTCTTTGCCTCCATATTGCAAATGTTTCTTCATTATTTTTTTGAGAAACAGGCATTAGTTTTTTTCAGTGTTCCCAATGGCTTCATTTTCCTGAAACCACTTAATCTGCTACTAATCCTCAAGTCTTTACATGAGTCTGGAAATACAAAAGACTCCTATTAAAACTTACATTTATCGTAATTTTTATCAACTGCTTATTAAAACAATAGCTTTTAATCATGAGGCATCAAAACAGCAGAGGAAAATAAAGCCTTTTATTCTCTTCTTCCTCTTCTCTCCTCTAGTGTTTATCAATAACTTTTAATCCTTTCACATTTTCTTTTTTTAATTGATCAGAAGTCTGATCAATGTTCCTCATAATGCTGATGTTTTGCTTTTGCTTTTTAACTTCGATTTTAACTTTCCTGAACACTGGAATTTCAGGCAAAGTACCACTGCTGAAACCCTAAACAAGGCCCTTAATTCAACTGACCACCAATTACAGACGTCTGCGGTCAAGCTGTTCATTAAAAAAGAGAGTGACAGAAAGAAAGAGAAAGACAGAAACAGAGAGACAGAAAGGGAACGGGAAGAGAAAGAGAGAGACAGAGAAGGAGAGAGGGACAGAGGGAGTAAGAAATAAGGAGAGTAAAAAAAACAGGGAAAGAGAGAGATGATTGATTTGCTTCATTCTAAGCAAATAAAAGAGGCTTTTTGTTTTGGCTTAAAATTATTTTTATTTAAAAATGTATTTAAAATGGTTATCATTTTTGAAAATTTATTAGTTATCCAGTAACACACATTAGCTCATTAGCTTCTGTACAGATTTCTGACAGACTCAACTGAACACTTTTGGGATGAACTGGAACCCTGACTGAACCCCAAACCTCCTCACCTCAACATTAGTTTCTGAACTCACTAATACTATTGGGACTGAATGATCAAATCCATAGTCACATGACCTAATCTATCATTAATCCTGCATTAAACAGATAAGGAAAAAATCTGAAATAAAGTAATGAAAATTATAGACGAGGTTCATCACCACCACCACCACCACCACAGGGAGCCAGGAACACTTAGAGAAACCCAAGAAAAAAAGTCTGTTTCTTGTTTCTGTTAGACCTTCTCACATAAAGCATCTTTTTCTGAGATAAATAAGTGAACATGGAGGTTTTAAATGTTTTAAATGGTTTAGTTGAACATTTTGGGAACAGAGGCTGAAGGTGTATTTTTTAACCGCTGTTTTCTGGCTTCCAGAGCACAAGTACAACTGGTCATCGATTGGAGTAAGAGTGAATTCCAGTGAAAGACGCTGCTGAGTTAAAGGTAATTCTCTGTTCTTTAGCTTCAAAGACTTACAAACACACACGCACACACACACACACACACACACACACACACCACACAGATTTATTAGAAATGCCAAAGGCTGGAGAGTTGCCTCAGCCATTCATTGCCCAACACCTGCACAGCTTTCATCCTCGTTTTGGCCGTCACTTGGTTATGACACACTCTCTCTTTTACACACACACACACACATACACAGAGAGAGAGAGAAAGAGTAAAGAACATTCACAACGCAGCAGGAAATTAATCTGTTTCACTACACTTATATATATTCATAAATTTGTGTTCATTCAGTACATCAGAGCAATATCTTTTTCTCTTAATACACACACACAGACACACACACACGTTTGTACAAACACATACCCCTAATGTGTATGCTGTCTCAGGTGTGAAAGAAGGAAAAAAGATTTTGTGCATACTCGCCTCTTCTTCATGGGTTGAAATGCTTCACTAATGAAATATCGATCTCATCTTCCCACGTGGATACAAACACTGATATATGACGAGCCACAGACAGAACACATTTCAGCTCTGCTGTTCGATGGGAAATAAATGTAGCAAGGATGTTTTTCTTTAAACTTTTTTTAAATTTTGTATTCAGAACATGTTAAAGTCTAATGTGCTGCAATAAGAGGAAGCTGTGAGCCGCTACAGGCTGAGGAACAGCTCTGATCATCCACGCCATCCACAGCCAACAGACACACAGCTTAAAGATAAGGAGACAACTGGAGACATGCACAGGGAAACACACTGGAAATGTGGCATTAAGTAAAGAGGGGAATTGGAAATATTGGGTATTTAAGGTTTGGTAAGTGTCGGTTTATAAAACAGGATAATGAAACATTTTGTACAGGGTTATTGTGAATGTGGGTTATTGACACTAAGAATACTGGGAATTGTGAAATCCATGGATTAGGAATGTGAGTATAGAAATAGGGCATTGAAAATGCTTGAAAAGTGGGGTTATAGAAACAGATTTCAGGGAATGTGGGGTTATAGAAACAGTTATCTGGAAAAGTGTGGTTATAATAACAGTGATCTGGGATTGTAGGGTTATAGAAACAGTGTGGTTATAGAAAAGTGGGGTTATAGAAACAGTGTTCTGACAATATTGGGTTATAGAAACAGCACTCTGGATGTAGGGGTATAGAAACAGCCTTCTGGAAATGTGGGGTTATAGAAACAGCATTCCGGGAATGTTGGATTATAGAAACAGCCTTCTGGGAATGTGGTCTTATAGAAACAACATTCTGGGAATGTTGGGTTATAGAAACAGTGTTCTGGGAATTTTGGGCTATAAAACAGCGGTCTGGGAGTGTGGGGTTATATAAACAGCATTCTGGGAATGTGGGGTTAGGGAAACAGCGTTCTGGGAATGTGGGATTATAGAAACAGCCTTCTGGAATGTTGGGTTATAGAAGCAGCGTTTTGGGAATGTGGGGTTATGAAAAATTATAGAAAAATTTCTGGGAATGTGGGATTATAGAAACAGCGTTCTGGGAATTTTGGGCTATAAAAAACAGCGTTCTGGGAATGTGGGGTTATATAAACAGCCTTCTGGGAATGTGGGGTTATGGAAACAGCGTTCTGGGAATGTGGGATTATAGAAACAGCCTTCTGGAATGTTGGGTTATAGAAGCAGCGTTTTGGGAATGTGAGGTTATAGAAAAAATTTTGGGAATGTGGGATTATAGAAACAGATTTCTGGGAATGTAAGGTTTTAGAAACAGCCTTCTGGGAAAGTGGGGTTATAAAAGCAGCCTTCTGGGAATGTGAAGATATAGAAATAGTGTTCTGAGAATGTGGGTTTATAGTAACAGCATTTTGGGAATGTGGGGTTATAGAAACAGTGTGGTTATAGAAAAGTGGGGCTATAGGAACAGATTCCTGGGAAGGTGAGGTTATAGACACAGTGATCTCAGAAACTGGATTGTAGAAACAGTGATCTGGGATTGTAGGGTTATAGAAACAGTGTGGTTATAGAATAGTGCGGTTATAGAAACAGTGTTCTGGGAATATGGGGTTATAGAAACAGCCTTCTGGGTATGTGTGGTTGTAGAATCAGCCTTCTGGAAATGTGGGGATATAGAAACAGCTTTCTTAGAATGTAAGGTTAGAGAAACAGCATTCCGTGAATGTTGGGTTATATAAACAGCCTTTTGGGAATGTGAGGTTATAGAAACAGCGTTCTGGGAATGTGCCATTATAGAAACAGCCTTCTGGGAATGGGGTTATAAAAGGAACCTTCTGGGAATGTGGGGTTATAGAAACAGCCCTCAGGGAATGTCAGGTTAAAGAAACAGTGTACTGGGAATGTGTGGTTATAGAAACAGTCTTCTGGGAATGTTGTGTTATAGTAGAAGCATTTTGCGAAGGTTCGGTTATAGAAACAGTGTTCTGGGAATGCTGGGTTACAAAAACAGCCTTCTGGGAATGTGTTGTTATAGAAAAAGCATTCTCGGAATGTTGGCTTATAGTAACAGTATTCTGAGAAGGTTGGGTTACAAAAACAGGAGTCTGGGAATGTGTGGTTATAGAAACAGCCTGCTGGGATGTTGGGTTATAGAAGCAGCGTTCTGTTTCTAGGGTTATAGAATAGTGGGATTATAGAAACAGTGTGGTTATCAAAAAGTTGGTTTATAGAAACAGTGTTCTGCGAATATTGAGTTATAAAAATAGCATTTTGGGAATGTATGGTTTTAAAAACAGCACTCTGGGAATGTGGGGTTATGGAAACAGCCTTCTGGGAATGTTGGGGTTACATAATAAGTATATTCAATTCATTGTGTAAGGTACAATGTACAGAGCCAATGAAATGCCATTTTTCGCATATCCCATCTTAGTAGGTTGGGGTCAGAGCGCAGGGTCAGCTATGATACAGCGCCCCTGGAGCAGGAGGGGTTAAGGGTCCTTGCTCAAGGACCCAACGGTGGTTGACTTGCCAGAGGTGGGGCTTGAACCCAGGTGTTTTTTTCTGGTCTCAGATTAACAACTCAGCACCTTAACCATTTGAGCCACCACTGCCCCCTTTTGGGAAATCATCTCAAAATCATCCTTTTTGGGAATGCGCAGTTATATAAACAGCATTCTGGAAATGTTGTGTTATAGTAAAAGCATTTTGCAAAGGTTCGGTTATACAACATTCTGGGAATGTTGGGTTACAAAAACAGCCTTCTCGGAGTGTGTTGTTATCGAAACAGCATTCGTGGAATGTTGGCTTATAGTTACAGGGTTCTGGGAATGTTGGGTTACAGAAACAGCGGTCTGGGAATGTGGGGTTATAGAAACAGTGTTTTGGTAATGTGGGGTTATAGAAACAGCATTCTGGGAATGTTGGGTTATAAAAAACAGCATTCTGGGAGTGTGGGGTTATAGAAAAAGCTTTCTGGGAATGTGGGGTTATATAAACAGCCTTCTGGGAATGTGGCGTTATAGAAACAGCGTTCTGGGAATTTTGGGTTATAAAAACAACCTTTTGGAAATGCGTGGTTATAGAAAAATCCTTCTGGGAAAGTTGTGTTATAGAAACAATATTCTGGGAATATGGGGTTATTGAAACAGATTTCTGGGAATGTGGGGTTATAGAAACAATATTCTGGGAATATGGGTTTATAGAAACAGGATTTTTTGGAATTTTAAATTTTAGAAACAGCATTCTGGGAAAGTGGGGTTATAGAAACAGACTTCTGGGAATGTGGGCTTTATAGAAACAGATTTTTTTTTGGAATTTTAAGTTATAGAAGCAGCCTTCTGCGAATGTGGGGTTAAATAAACAAGATTCTGAGAATGTGGGGTTATAGAAACAGCATTCTGGGAATGTGGTGTTATAGAAACAATTATCTGGGAATGTAGAATTATAAAAACAGTGTGGTTATAGAATAGTGGGGTTATATAAACAGTGATCTCAGAAAAAAGAGTTATAGAAACAGTGTGGTTATAGAAAAGTTGGTTTATAGAATCAGTGTTCTGAGAATTTTGGGTGTTGGAAACAGCATTTCAGGAATGTAAGGTTTTAGAAACAGAACTCTGGGAATGTTGGGATATAGAAACAGCCTTCTGGGAATGTTTGGTTAAAAAACAGTGTTCTGGAAATGTGGGGTTATAGAAACAGCATTCCAGAAATGTTTGGTTATAAAAACAGCGTTCTGGGAATGTTTGGTTAAAAAACAGCGTTCTGGCAATGTGTGGTTATACAAAGAACCTTTTGGGAATGTGGGGTTATAGAAAAAGCCTTCTTGGAATGTTGGGTTATAGAAGCAGCATTTTGTTTATATTGTTATAGAAACAGTGTGCTTATAAAATAGTGGGGTTAGAGAAACAGTCATCTGGAAATGTGATATTTTAGAAACAGCATTCTGAGAATGTGGAGTTATAGAAACAGCCTTCTGGCAATGTGGGATTATAGAAACAGCGGTCTGGGAATATGTGGTTAAAAAACTGCGTTTCTGGGAATGTTTGGTTAAAAAACAGCGTTCTGGCAATGTGTGGTTATACAAAGAACCTTTTGGGAATGTGGGGTTATAGAAAAAGCCTTCTTGGAATGTTGGGTTATAGAAGCAGCATTTTGTTTATATTGTTATAGAAACAGTGTGGTTATAAAATAGTGGGGTTTAGAGAAACAGTCCCATCTGGAAATGTGACATTTTAAAAACAGCATTCTGAGAATGTGGAATATAGAAACAGCGTTCTGGAAATGTGGGGTTATAGAAACAGCGGTCCTGGGAATATGTGGTTAAAAAACAGCGTTCTGGGAAGGCTGGGTTATAGAAACAGCATTCTGGGAATGTGGGGTTATAAATACAGCTTTCTGGGAATGGGGGGTTATAGGAACAGCGTTCTGGGAATGTTGGGCTATAGAAACAGCGTTCTGGAAATGTGGGGTTATAGAAACTGTGTTCTTGTAATTTGTGGTTATAGAAAGAGCATTCCGTAAATGTGGCGTTATAGAAACAGCGTTCTGGGAATGTTGGGGTTATAGAAATAGTGTTCTGGGAATATGGGGTTGAAGCAACAGTGTTCTGGGAATATGGAGTTATAGAAACAGTGTGGTTATATAAAAGTAGGGTTATAGAAACAGATTTCTGGGAATGTGGGGCTATAGAAACAGTGATCTGGGAGTGTGGGGTTATAGAAAAAGAATTCTGGGAATGTGGTGTTATATAAACGCCTTTTGGGAATGTGGGGTTATACAGACAGTGTGGGTATAGAAACAGCGTTATGGGAATGTTGTGTTATAGTCACAGTGTTTTTGGAATATGGGGTTATAGAAACAGTGTGATTATAGAAACAGATTTCTGGGAATGTGGGGTTATAAAAACTGCCTTCTGGGAATGTTTTGTTATAGTCACAGCGTTTTTGGATGATGGGGTTATAAAAAAGCATTCTGGGAATGTGGGGTTATAGAAAAAGCATTCTGGGAATGTGGGGTTATAGAAACAGCCTTGTGGGAATGTGGGGTTATAAAAACAGCATTCTGGGAATGTGGGGTTATAAAAAACAGCGTTTTGGGAATGTTGGGTTATAAAAACAGTGTGTTGGGTTATATAAAAGTGGGGTTATATAAACAGTGTTCTGAGAATATGTGGTTATAGAAACAGCATTTTGGGAATTTGAGGTTTTAGAAACAGCATTCTGGGAATCTACGGTTATAGTATAAGTATACTATATTCAATTCATTGTCCAAGGTACATGTACAGAGCCACTGAAATGCATTTTTTCGCATATCCCATCTTAGTAAGTTGGGGTCAGAGCGCAGGGTCAGCTATGATACAGCACCCCTGGAGCAGGAGGGGTTAAGCGTCTTGCTTAAGGACCCAACAGTGGTTGACTTGCCAGAGTGGGGGGCTTGAACCCAGGTGTTTCTGGTCTTCAGAATAACAACTCAGTACCTTAACCCTTTGAGCCACCCTGCCAGAGTTCTTGGATTGTGGGTTTATAGTAACAACGTCCCGGGATTTTGATGTAATAGAAAGAGTGTTCTGGGTTTGTGGGGTCATAGCAACAGTGTGGTTATAGGAACAGCGTTCTGGGAATGTCATGTTTTAGGAACAGCATTCTGGGAATGTAGGGTTACAGAAACATCGTTCTGGGAATGTGGGGTTATTAAATCAATGTTCTGGTAATGTGGGGTTATAAACAGGCGGTAGAAAACAGCGTTTTGGTAATAAAAAAAAATAATAATATTCTGGGAATATCGGGTTAAGGAAACAGTGATCTCCGAAAGTGGGGTTATATAAACAGTGATCTGGGAAAGTAGGATTTATAGATACAGTGTGGTTATAGAAAAGTGGGGTCATAGAAACAGCCTTCTGGGAATTTTGGGTTACACAAACAGACTTCTGAGAATGTTGTGTTATAGAAACAGCGTTTTGGTAATGTGGGGTTATAGAAAAAGCTATCTGGGAATGTGTGGTTATACAAACATCAATCTGGAAATGTGGGGTTATAGAAACAGCGTTCTGGGAATGTGAGGTTTTAGAAACAGTGTTGGTTATAGAAAAGTACGGTTATAGAAACAGCGTTCTGGGAATGTGAGGTTTTAGAAACAGCATTCTGGGATGTGGGGTTATAGAAACAGCATTTTAGGAATGTTGGCTCATAGAAAGAGCGTTCTGGGAATATTGGGTTATAAAAACAGCGTTCTGGTATTGTGTGGTTATTGAAACAGCGTTCTGGAAATGTGGGGTTATAGTTCAAGTTCAATAAGCTTTATTGTCATTTTAACCATATATAGCAGATGAACCACACAGTGAAATTGGATAACATTTCTCCAGGACCCTCTGGTGCTACAGATAATATAGAATTTCACAAAACAACAGTGCTAAGAATGTAGATCAGTTCTGTGTTGAGCAGCCTGATGGCTTTAGGGTTGAGTGTGTGCATATTTGTAGGTGAAGGTAGTTCAGTTCAGTGTGTTAAGCAGCCTGATAGCTTGAGGAAAGAAACTGTTACACATTCAGGTTGTGAGGGTCCGAATGCTACGATACCTTTTTCCAGAGGGCAGGAGTGGGAAGTGTGTGGGGTCCTCCAAAATGCTGTTAGCTTTGCGGATGCAGTGTGTGGTGTAGATGTCCATTATGGGGGAAAAGAGACTCCAATAATCTTCTCAGCTGTTCTCACTGTCCTCTGCAGGGTCTTGCGATCCAAACCGGTGCAGTTCCCAAACCAGGCAGTGATACAGCTGCTCAGAATGCTCTTGATGGTCCCTCTGTAAAACGTGGTCAGGATGGGAGGTGGAAGGTTGGCTTTCCTCAGTCTTTGCAGGAAGAAGAGGCACTGCTGGGCTTTTTTACTAATAGAGCTGGTGTTGAGTGACCAGGTGAGGTTCTCCATCAGGTGGACACCAAAACATTTAGTGTCCTTGACGATCTCTACTGAGGATCCGTAGATGTTCAGTGGAGAATGGTCGCTCTTTGCTTTTCTGAAGTCAACAACTATCTTCTTAGTCTTGTCAACATTCAGAGACAGGTTATTGGCTTTACACCAAGCTGTTAGTTGTTTCACCTCCTCTCTGTATGCTGACGAGACCCACCACGGTCGTGTCACTGGCGAACTAGACAATGTGATTTGAGCTGTGCATTGCTACACAGTCATGACTCAGCAGAGTGAACAGCAGTGGGCTGAGCACACAGCCCTGGGGGGCCCAAGTGCTCAGTGTGGTGGTGCTGGAGATGCTGCTTCCAATCCGGACTTACTGAGGTCTTCTCATCAGAAAGTCCAGGATCCATTTGCAGATGGAGGTGTTCAGGCCCAGCAGGCTCAGCTTCTCAATCAGATTGTGTTAAATGCTGAACTCAAGTCTATGAACAGCATTTGTACGTATGTGTCTTTATTGTCCAGGTGTGTGAGGGCCAGATGGAGGTATGTGGAAATAGCGCTGTCCGTGGAACGGTCCGGATGGTACACAAACTGTAATGGGTTCAGTGTGGCGTGCAGCAGGGTCTTAATGTGCCTAATGACGAGCCTTTCGGAGCATTTCATCACAATGGCTGTGAGTGCGATGGGATGGTAGTCCTTCAGGCAGGAGACTGCTGCCTTTTCGGCACAGGGATGATAGTAGCAGTTTTGAGGCACGTGGGAACGACAGCGGTGCACAGGGAAGTGTTGAAGATGTCAGTGAAGACATCTGCTAGTTGTGTTGCACAGTCCCTGAGCACTCTGCCGGGGATGTTGTCCGGCCAGCAGACTTCGGTGGGTTGACTTTGCTTAAAGTTCTCCTCACATCAGCCGTGGTTAGACAGAGCACCTGGTCATTGGGAGGAGGGGTGGTATTCCTCGCTGCCACGTTGTTCTGCACCTCAAACCGGGTGTAGAAATCGTTCAGCGCATCCTCAAGGAAGTCGTCACTGTTACAAGCAAATGGAGTTGTCTTGTAGTTAGTGATCATCTGAATGCCCTGCCACATGCGCCGAGTGTCTCCGCTGTCCTGAAATTGGTAGTGAATTTTCTTGCCGTACGCGTGTTTTGCCTCTTTGATAGCTCTAGACAGTTTGGCTCTGGCTGTTTTTAGGGCCGTCTCGTCCTTTGCCCTGAAGGCGGAGTCCCTGGGCATTAGCAGCGCAGGCACCTCTGTGGTCATCCACGGTTTCTGGTTGGAGCATGTTGTGATTGTTTTGATGACAGTCACGTCATGAATGCACTTGTCGATTTATCTGATCACTAATGTTGTGTACTCCTCCAGGTTAACATGATTCGTCGTTGGTTGCAGCTTACCTAAACATCTGCCAGTCTGTGCACTCAAAACAGTCCTGAAGAGCAGAAGTAGGGAATGTGGGGTTATAGAACCAGTGTCCTGGGAATGTGAGGTTTTAGAAACAGCATTCTGGAAACGTGGGGTTATAGAAATAGCGTTATGGAAATATCGAGTTATAGAAACAGTCATCTGCGAATGTGGGTTATAGAAACAGTGTTATGGGAATGTAGAGTTATAGAAACAGCTTTCTGGGAATGTGGGGTGATAGAAACAGCCCTCTGGGAATGTGCGATTATAAAAACAGCGTTCTGGAAATGTTGGGTTATAGAAGCAGCCTTTTGGGAATGTTTTGTTATAAAAACAGCGTTTTGGAAACCTGGGTTTATAGAAAGAGCGTTCTGGGAATGTGGGTTTATAGAAACAGCGTTCTGGAAATGTTGGGTTATGGAAACAGCATTCTGAGAATGTTGGGTTACAAAAACAGCCTTCTGGGAATTTGTGGTTATAGAAACAGTGTTCAAGGAATGTTTGATTATAGAAACCACATTCTGGTAATGTGTGGTTATAGAACTAGCGTTCTGGGAATGTCGATTTATGGAAACAGCGTTCTAAGATCGTGGGGTTATAGAAAGAGCGTTCTGTGAATGTGGGTCTATAGAAACAGTGTTCTGGGAATGTTGGGTTATAAAAAGAGAGTTCTGGGAAAGTGGGGTTATAGCATCAGTATGGTTATAGAAAAGTGGGAATATGGGGTTATAGGAACATCATTCTCAGAATGTGAGGTTATATAAACAGCGTTCTGGGAATGCAGGGTTATAGAGACAGTGTTCTGAGAATGTGGGGCTATAGAAAGGGTGTTCTGGGAATGTGGGTTTATATAAACAGAGTTCTGGGAATATGGGGTTATAGAAACAGCATTCTGGGATTGTTGGGTTATAGAAACTGTGTGGTTATAGAAAAGTGGGGTTATATAAACAGTGTTCTGGGAATATGGGGTTAGAATGTGGGGAATGTGAGGTTTTAGAAACAGAATTCTGGGAATGTACGGTCATAGAAACAGCGATTTGTGAATGTGGGTTTATAGAAACAGCATTCTGGGAATGTGTGAGTATAGAAACATTATTCTGGAAATGTGGGTTTATAGAAACAGTGTTCTGGGAATGTGGGGTTATAGAAACATAATTCTTGAAATTAGGGTATTAGAAACGTAGGGTTATAGAAACAGCATTCTGGGTTTGTGCGGTTATTGAAACAGTGTTCTGGGAATATGGGGTTATAGAAACAGTGTCCTGGGAATGTGAGGTTTTAGAAACAGCATTCTGGAAACGTAGGGATATAAAAACAGTGTTCTGGGAATATGGGGTTATATAAACAGCCTTCTGGGAATGTTGTGTTATAGAAACATAATTCTGAAAATGTATTGAAACAGTGTTCTGGAAATCTGGGGTTATCAAAACAGCGTTTTGGGAATGTTGGTTATAGAAACAGCGTTCTGGGAAAATGGGGTTATAGAAACAGCATTCTGGGAATATGGGGTTATAGAAACAGCGTTTTGGGAATGTTGGGTTATAGAAACAGCGTTCTGGAAATGTGGGGTTATAAAAACAGCGTTTTGGGAATGTGTGGTTATAGAAACAGCATTCTGGGAATATGGGGTTATAGAAACAGCGTTCTGGGAATGTGGGTTATAGAAACAGCATTCTGGGAATGTGGGTTTATAGAAACAGTGTTCTGGGAATGTTGGGTTATGGAAACATCATTCTGAGAATGTGGGGTTATATAAACAGCGTTCTGGAAATATGGGGTAGAGACAGCATTCTGAGGATGTGGGGTTATAGAAAGAGCGTTCTGGAAATGTGGGGTTTATATAAACAGTGTGGGTATAAAATAGTGGGGTTAGATAGACAGTATTCTGGGAATATTGGGTTATAAAATGTGGGGAATGTGAGGTTTTAGAAACAGCATTCTGGGAATGTACGGTTATAGAAACAGTGTTCTGGGTATGTGGGATTTTAGACACAGTGTTCTGGGAATGTGGGGTTATAGAAAACAATGTTTTGTGAATGTTGGGCTATAGAAACAGTGTTCTGGGAATGTGTGGTTATAGTAACAGCTTTCTGGGAATGTGGGGTTATAGAAAAAGTGTTCTGGGAATGTGGGTTTAAATAAACAGGGTTGTGGGAATGTTTGGTTATGGAAACAAGGTTCTGGGATTGTTGGGTTATAGAAACAGTGTGGTTATAGAAAAGTGGGGTTAGTTAAACAGTGTTCTGGGAATATGGGGTTATAGAATGTTTTAGAAGGTTTAGAGGTTTTAGAAACAGCATTTTGGAAATGTTCGGTTTTAGAAACAGCGTTCTGGGTACGTGGGATTTTAGACACAGTGTTCTGGGAATGTGGCGTTATATTAACAGCTTTCTGGAAATGTGTGATCATAGAAACAGCCTTTTGGGAATGTTTTATTATAAAAACAGCGTTTTGGGAATGTGGGGTTATGGAGACAGCGTTCTGAGAATGTGGGGTTATGGAAAGAGCGTTCTGGGAATGTGGGTTTATAGAAACAGTGTTCTGGGAATGTTGGGTAATAGAAACAGCGTTATGGGATTGTTTGGTTATAGAAACAGTGTGGTTATAGAAAAGTGGGGTTATATAAACAGTGTTCAGGGAATATGTGGTTATAGGAACAGCATTTTGGGAATGTGAGGTTTTTGAAACAGCATTCTGGGAAAGTACAGTTACAGAAACAGTGTTTCTGGAACGTGGGGTTTTAAACAAAGTGTTCTTAAAATGTGGGGTTATAGAAACAGCGATTTGGGAATGTGGGGTTATTGAAACAGCCTTTTAGAAATGTCAGTTATAGAAACAGCCTTCTGGGAATGTTATGTTATAGAAACAATGTTCTGGGAATGTGGGGTTATAGAAACAGTGTTCTTGTAATGTGGGGTTATAGAAAGAGCGTTCTGGAAATGTGGGTTTATAGAAAAAGCGTTATGGGAATGTTGGGTTATGAAAACAGTGTTCTGGGAATGTTGGGTTATGGAAACAGCATTCTGGGAATGTTGGGTTATAAAAACAGTGTGGTTATAGAAAGTGGGGTTATACAAACAGCATTTTGGAAATGTGAGGTTTTAGAAACAGCATTGTGGGAATGTGGGGTTATAGAAACAGCGTTCTGGGAATGTGAGGTTATAGACAGTGTTCTAGGAATGTGGGGTTATAGAAACAGCGTTCTGGGAATGTGGTGTTATAAACACAGTGTTCTGGGAATGTTGGGTTTTAGAAACAGCATTCTGGGAATGTGGGGTTATTGAAACAGACCTTTGAAAATGTGGGTTATTGAAACTTCGTTCTGGGAATATGGGGTTATAGAAACAGCATCCTGTGAATGTTAGGTTTTAGAACAGCATTCTGGAAAAGTGGGGTTAAAGAAATAGCGTTCTGTGAATGTTGTGTTATAGAAACATAATTCTGGAAATGTGGAGTTATAGAAACAGCATTTTGGGAATGTTGGGTTATTGAATCAGCCTTGTGGAAATGTGGGTTATAGAAACCGAGTTCTGTAAAAGCGGGGTTATAGAATCAGCATTCTGGGAATGTTGGGTATAGAAACAGCCTTCTGGGAATGTGGAGTTATGGAAAAAGCGTTTTGAGAATATGGGGTTATAGAAAGAGCATTTTGAAAATGTGAGGTTTGAGAATCAGCGTTCTGAGAATCTTGTGTTATAGAAACATAATTCTGGAAATGTGGGGTTATAGAAACAGCATTCTGGAATATGGGGTTATTTAAACAGTATTCTGGGAATGTGGGGTTATAGAAACAGCGTTTTGGGAATGTGCGATTATCGAAACAGCCTTCTGGGAATGTTGGTTTACAGAAACAGACTTCTGGGAATGTTGTGTCATAGAAACAGTGTTTTGGGAATTTGTGATTATAGAAACATCATTCTGGAAACAGTGTGGTTATAGAAAATTGGGGTTATAAAATCAGTGTTCTGGGAATATGGGGTTATAGAAACAGGGTTCTGGGAAGGTGAGGTTTTAGAAACAGCATTCTGGGAATATGGGGTTTTAAAAACAGCATTCTGGGTTATGCAATTATCAACAAAAGCTTCTCCGAATGTTGGGTCATAAAAACAGTATTCTGGGAATTTTTGTTATAGAAACAGCGTTCTGGGATTGGTGGGTTATAGAAACAGCATTCTGGGAATTTGCAATTATATAAACAGCCTTCTGGGAATGTTGGGTTTTAGAAAGAGACTTCTGGGAATGTTGTGTCATAGAAACAGCGTTTTGGGAATGGGGGTTATAGAAAAAGCGTTCTAGGAATGTTGGGTTACAAAAACAGTCTTCTGGGAATGTGTGATTATAGAAACATCATTTTGGAAAAGTTGGGTTATAGAAACAGTGTTCTGGGAATGTGGGTTATAGAAAGAGTGTTCTGGGAATGTGGGGTAATAGAAACAAAGTTCTGGGCATGTTGGGTTATAGTAACTGGTTATTTGAAAAAAATGGGGTTATAAAAGCACTGTTCTGGAAATATGGGGTTATAGGAACAGGTTTCTGGGAAGGTGAGGTTTTAGAAACAGCATTCTGGGAATGTGGAGTTTTAGAAACAGCTTTCTGGGATTGTGCAATTATTGAAACAGGCTTCTGGGAATATTGGGTTATAAAAACAGACTTCTGGAAATGTTGTGTTATAGAAACAGCATTCTGAGTATGTAAGGTTTTAAAAACAGCATTCTGGGAATGTGGGGTTATAGAAACAGTGTTTTGGGAATGTGGGATTATAGAAACATCATTCTGGAAATGTTGTGTTGTAGAAACAGCATTCAGGGAATGTGAGGTTATAGAAAGAGCATTTTGGAAATGTGGGATTATAGATACAGCATTCTGGAAATGTTGGGTCATAAAAACAGCATTCTGTGAATGTAGGGTTAGAAAAACAGCCTTCTGGGAATGTGTGGTTATAGAAACAGAATTCTGGGGATATTAGGTTATAGAAACTGCCTTCTGGGAATGTTGTGTTATAGTAACAGTATTTTGGTAATGTGGGGCCTTCTGGGAATGTGTGGTTATAGAAACAGCATTCTCAGAATGTTAGCTTACAGTAACAGCGTTTTGGAAATGTTCAAGTTCAAGGAGCTTTATGGTCATTTCAGCCATTGATAGCATATACAGTATACATTGAAATTAGATAACGTTTCTCCAGGACCCCCTGGTGCTACATAAGACATAGAATTCCACAAAACAACAAAGAGCCACTAAACAGAATAGACATAAAGTGCATGTGTGCAGCCTAGTGCAGACAGTGCAGAACAGACAGTGCAATGAACAATACAAACATTACAAAGACAGTGCAAAGAAGGCAATAGAAAACAGAACACAAAACATTCAATAGCGCCAACCAGGTTATAAAATTAACAGCAAAGTTGTGCAATTAGCATTGTAAAGTGACTGTGCTTAACAAAAATCTTTTTATTTTGTTTTGTTTTGTTTTGTTTTTTTGTAGTTAATTTGTGTTGAATGTGTGTGTATGTAGTTTAATTCTGTGTTGAGCAGCCTGATGGCTTAAGGGGTGGAGTGTGTGTGTGCATATTTGTAGGTTAAGTTAGTTCATATCAGTGTGTTGAGCAGCCTGATGGCTTGAGAAAAGAAACTGTTACAAATTCGGGTTGTGAGGGCCCGAATGCAACGGTACCTTTTTCCAGAGATTGTGAAGAGTGAGTGTGAGGGGTGTGTGAGGTCCTTCACAATGCTGTTAGATTTGCGGATGCAGTGTGTGGTGTAGATGTCCATTATGGAGGGAAGATCTTCTCAGCTGTTCTCACTGTCCTCTGCAGGGTCTTGCGATCCGAGACGGTGCAGTTCCCAAACCAGGCAGTGATGCAGCTGCTCAGAATGCTCTCGATGGTCCTTCTGTAGAACATGGTCAGGATGGGAGGTGAAAGGAGGGCTTTCCTCAGTCTTCACAGGAAGTAATAGAGCTGTATCTACTAAAGAGCTGGTGTTGAGTGACCAGGTGAGGTTCTCCGTCAGGTGAACACCAATAAATTTAGTGTCCTTGACGATCTCTACCGAGGATCTGTCGATGTTCAGCGGAGAATGGTTGCTCTTTGCTTTTCTGAAGTCAACAACTATCTCCTTAGTCTTGTCAAAGTTCAGAGACAGATTATTGGCTTTACACCAAGCTGTTAGTTGTTTCACCTCCTCTCTGTATGCTAAATCGTCGTTCTTGCTGATGAGACCCACCACGGTTGCGTCATTGGCAAACTTGACGATGTGATTTGAGCTGTGCATTCCTACACTGTCATGAGAGTGAACAGCAGTGGGCTGAGCACGCAGCCCTGCGGGTCCCCAGTGCTCAGCATGGTGGTGCTGGAGATGCTGCTTCCAATCCGGACTGACTGAGGTCTTCCTATCAGAAAGTCCAGGATCCAGTAGCAGATGGAGAGTTGTGGCAATAGCGTCGTCCGTGGAACGGTTCGGATGGTACGCAAACTGTAATGGGTCCAGTGTGGGGGCAGCAGGGTCTTAATGTGCCTCATGACAAGCCTTTCAAAGCATTTTATCACACATGGGTGTGAGTGCGACGGGACAGTAGTCATTGAGGCAGAAGACTGCTGACTTTTTCGGCACAGGGATGATGGTATTGGTTTTGAGGCATGTGGGAATGACAGCGATGCACAGGGAAGTGTTGAAGATGTCAGTGAAGACATCAGCTATTTGTGTTGCACAGTCCCTAAGCACTCTGCTGGTCCAGCAGACTTCCGTGGGTTAACTTTGCCTAAAGTTCTCCTCACATCAGCCGTGGTTAAACGGAGCACCTGGTCATTGGGAGGAGGGGTGGTCTTTCTCGCTGCCAGGTTCTGCACATCAAACCGGACGTAGAAATCGTTCAGCGCATCTGGGAGGGAGGCGTCACTGTTACAAGTAGGTGGAGTTGTCTTGTAGTTAGTGATCGTCTGAATGACATGCACCTAGTGTCTCCGCTGTCCTGAAAGTGGCTGTGAATTTTCTTGCCGTACACGCGCTTTGCCTCTCTGATAGCTCTAAACAGTTTCTGGGAATGTGGGGTTACATAAACAGTGATCTGGCAAAGTAGGGTTTATAGAAACAGTGTGGTTATAGAAAAGTGGGGTTGTAGAAACAGCCATCTGGGAATGTGGCGTTATAGAAACAGTCTTCTGGGAATGTGGGGTTATAGAAACAGCATTCCAAAAATGTTTGGTTATGGAATTATCAGCTATGTTTAGATTTACTGGAACTGTGTCATGATTCCGATAAATGTGAATCCGGCCCTATTTGGCCCTGCAGTCGATAAGGAAGTACAGGTGTTTCAGCCAATGATGTCATCAATAGTTCCTCCCACCATGTGTCATGAGTGACTAGGAAACAGTCTGGTGTGTGGTGTTGTTTTTACAATAAAAGTGTTACAAGATGTAAAATAAATGCAAATAAAGCAGATTTTAAGAATCAGATGTGAGCACTGCAGTGAGCATCAGGAACCTCCACGCTGGGATTCACATCTCAGCAGACAAAAAGCACTTGAGAAAACTGTACCTGACAGCATACAGGAACATAAGGGTTAAATATGCTTTTTATTTTTATAAATATGTGTATTGGGGAAATGGGGTTTTAGAAACAGCATTCTGTGAATTTGGAGTTATAAAAACAATGTTCTGGGAATGTAGGGTTATAGAAACAGCAGTAGAAAAAGTTAGAAACTTTTAATAAAGGGAAGTATAGAAAAGCATCTCTGGCAATGTAGGGTTATAGAAATAGTGTTCTGGGAATGTGGGTTTATAGAAACAGTTTTCTGGGAATGTGGGGTTAAAAAAACAGAAATCTGGCAAAGTTGGGTTTATAGAAACAGTGGGTTATAGAAAAGTGGGGTTATAGAAACAGTGTTCTGGGAATATGGGGTTATAGAAACAGCATTTTGGGAATGTGAGGTTTTAGAAACAGCATTCTGGGAATGTGAGGTTATAGAAACATCATTCTGGAAATGTGGGGTTATAGAAACAGTGTTCTGGTAATGTGGGGATAGAAATAGTGCTCTGGTATAGAAACAGTGTGGTTATAAAAAAATGGACCTATATGGACCCTGTTCTGGGAATATGGGGTTATAGAAACAGCATTCTGGGAATGTAAGGTTTTAGAAACAGCATTCTGGGAATGTGGAGTTACAGAAACAGTCTTTTGGGAATATGGGGTTATAGAAACAGCATTCTGGGAATTTGAGGTTTTAGAAACAGCATTCTGGAAATGTGGAATTATAGAAACAATGTTCTGAGAATATGGAACTATCAGCTATGTTTAGATTTACTGGAACTGTGTCGTGATTCTCATAAATGTGAACCAGGCCCTATTTGGCTCTGCAATTGATAAGGAAAGTAACTTGTACAGGTGTTTCAACCAATGATGTCATCAATAGTTCCCCCCACAATCATGACATGTCATGAGTGTCTAGGAACCAGTCTGGTGTGTGGTGGTGTTTGTACAATAAAAGTGTTTTAAGATGTAAAATAAATGCAAATAAAGCAGATTTTAAGAATCAAATGTGAGCACTGAAATGCCTCCACGCTGGCATTCACATCTCAGCAGACAAAAAGCACCTGAGAAAACTGTACCTGACAGCATACAGGAGCATAAGGGTTAAATATGCTTCTTATTTTGATGTAATCTTAAAACTGCTGTTTGCGAGGCTCAGGTGTGTGTGCGTGTGTGTGTATGTGTGTGTTTGTGTGTGTTTTCTTCGGGTGCTCGTTATAGTGCACTCAAATGTTCAGGCTACACTTTTGTGTGGTGCGTCGAGACTCCAAGCTCAGACTCTGTAGAAAAGGGAGCCAATTTTTCATTGTTATTGGATGTGACATCCAAAATGGCCAAACAGTGAGAGCCAAAAGAGGGAGAGAAAGAGACAGAGAGAGGAAGACACAAAAATTCTAGTATTATAATGTCCTCCTTTAATGACTAGCGCTCTCTGGAGTTCCTGTACACCAGCTCATATACACTGTCACTTCATCCACCACTTCAGCTCTAGTGATTCCTCTCTCTCTCTCTCTCTCTCTCTCTCTGTCTCTCTCTCTGTCTATCTGTCTGTCTCTCTCTGTCTCTCTCCCCCACATCTCTGTATGTGTGTTTCTCTATGCCTGTCTCTTTCTCTCTTTTACTTGTATACTGTCTCTGTATGTCTTATAATAAGGCACATACATGTTTATCGATATACTTTAATGTATATACAATTAGTATCAGATCCATTTATCCATCCATCCATCCATTCTTCCATCGTTTTCTTGCTAACCAGGCCCGTTCGTATCTGTATAAGCAGGAAAGAAAGTTCAAAACACTTTCCCTCATTTACTCCCTACACAGGGAACCTCAGTGTGAACTGGAAACAGAATCACAGCCTGTCTGTATCAGACTGACCTAATATTTCTCAGTGTGTCCATACATCTATATATTTGTGTGTGTGTATGTGTGTGTGTGTGTGTGTGTGTGTGTGTGTGTATCTCCCATGGGACTAGGTTGCTAAATAGAATGAGTTAAGAATTAGACCGGATTTAGACAACACTTCTTAGCCTTGGGTGTTGAGGGTCTAAAATTAAATTATCACCCACACACACATATATACACACACACACACATTCTGTGATGACTCTTTCCAGTCATTTTCTATCTCAATTTTCCTGTTTTGGAGTCAGTAAGTTCTTCAGAATGACCTGCACTAAAAGAGATGCATGAAAGACGAGTGGAGTCTCAGTGACATTCAGTAAACGAAACAGACGTGCGTTAATTCAAGGTAATAAAGGAGACATGAGACGAGAAACGACACACTGTAATTAATCTGAAATAGGATAGAAAGTCTGAGTGCACCACTCACAACCCTACTTTATTCCTTTATTCAGATTCTATCAGATTAAATGCAAAGAGAGAGGTGGAGAGAGAGAGTTGCTCAATAAAAACCTTATTGGCTAAAAAGCCAAGAGCCAACAGCTAAATTTAGACCCACGGGATCACTCCAGTCAACTGGAAGTAAAGGGGTGGCTGGGGAGAATATGATGGTGATGGTGAAGAGTAGATGAGACATAAGAGATAAATAGAGAAACAAAAATGTGGGAAAAAGGTAAATGAGCATTTAAGAGGAGACAAATTTAAAAATGAGAAAGAGAGAGAGTAAGAGAGAGAGATAATAATAAAGTAGGGGAGAGATGGAGCAAAAGAGGGGGATCCTCAATAATACTCCATCAGAAAGTATTAATTACATATATTATATAAGATTTCTGAGATATCCAACTGTTTGTTATTTGTTTCTATATGGAGCATCTGCAGTAGAGCTTCTAACAGCTGGAGAGTCTTACACTAATGTCGGCTGTTGTCTTATAGGAGTCAAAGTGGTTATTTAGGGGAGTGGCCGAGATGGCCATAAAGTGGCTGAACTTTAGGTGAACCACCTCTGTGAACGATCGGTTGAGTATAATTTCAGTTGATTAGAGTTTTAATGTTAGCGTTTTTTTTCTGCTAGTTTCTAGCTTAGCTTGAGTACGTTTTGATGCCATATCCTATTGTGACTAAACATTCATGTAAGTCAAATATTACCGCTTATGTAAGTAGTTAGCTTATATAGCTAGTTAGTTATTGTGATTTGTTATAGCTATGTTATGGCATAGCTGCTAGCTACATAATGATGAATGTGTGTGTTTTAATTGCTGTGTTAGTGTCTGTGTTGGTAATCCGGGATCACCAGGATAAATTCATCTGCATTCACTCTAATTTGGCTGTCTGTTCAAGCATGAAGAGCTCTCGACCTTTATTTTTCTGAGAGCGTTCTCTTTTGCTGAAGACTGACTTTCATCATCATCATCTGCCTGTCCCTCAGGACCCTCATCTCTCTCACTTTCTCTCTCTTACACACAGTCCCATGTTTATTCTCTCTTATGGCAGAGGCTGAACGCTCTGTTCATGTTTTTTCTTCTCCAGCTGTAGTGATGCTCCAGTCCTGCGGCCGCAGGCGGTAGTGGAGGATTAACGGCCTTCATCTGACAACCGTTCAACACATTGCCGTGAATGTGTTCGAAAGAAGTTCCAGATTTTGTGCTGAAGATTAAAACTCCAAAAGCTTCCAGAAATCCCAAATCCCACTGACTGTCAGAGAAGGGAAGTGTCCATTTAACGACTCTCTAAGCCCAAAATTTTACAGGGAATAGACGTCACTGAATCATCTAATCAAACATGAGATAATAAACCTGATTTTCTCCCAAAAAGCAACCGAACCTGAGATCAGACACAAAATTATTCAACCTAAGATCAGACATCATTTTACTATTTTACACAATTATTACAGATCTGGCAAGTGTAATTTGACAGCTGTATAAATACTAAGATCGGATTGGAGGTCTTAACGCAAGACACTGTTACAGGTTAGTTTTATTTTGAAGTTACACACAAAATAGTTTAGCAATAGATTTCATCACTAGATCAGACATTTAAAAAAAAAACACTATGTAGTTCAAAATAGATTGTTTGCACATGATCACATCATTTCTGTCTGGTGAGATGCTGCTGGTGGGTTGGAAGTTTTTTTTTTCTGTATCAGAATCACTAGAAACTCAAAATGTTTTGTGTTGTTTCTGGATGTGTAAATGGGTCAAACCGAGAAACAATAAAGAGATTCTATTTTTGCTCATAAAGTGGAACATTTTTGGAGAATTGACTGAAAAAACTTTCCTCTATGTCTTCCATTCTGTTTGTTTACTTTAATCTGAATTTCACACGTCATCAGAATCACACGAGCTGTTAGACAAAAGTAAGTTCAATTATTTTTCCTACTGAGATCAGACATTTTTTAGTATAGCTTTGATTTTCATCATTAAATTAGGAGGTTAATTTTAGTATTCAATTAGTAATTTTTTTAAGATCAGTCATCAGACATTTTTCTGACATTAGACCCAGTGTTTCCTACCATTTATTTTTAACCCCTAAAATCAGACTTTCATTGCAGGTGTATTAGCTGAACTATTCGAAGGCTGGCGTTGCTGAGATCAGACCCAGGGTTATATTTCTGACTAAATGGGGTTTAACATTCCAGGCTATTTTTACACAGCAGGGAACAGTCATTTGCAGATGAATAACGGAAACGACGCTCACGTCTTAAGCTCCGGTTAAAAGCTTTTTAAATCTTCTTCTGTTATTTTAGCCCAGTGGAGATACAATGGGCAATGTATGCAATGAGTGTTACTGTACGGCCAATTGTGGAGCAGCCATTTTCTAAAAAAGGAAGGGTTTATTTTACCCCAGGCATGCAGAGTGTGTGTGTGTGTGATGAAAAGGCAGATTTAATGCTCCTGAGGAGAGATAATAGAGGTGTGTGGTGTAGCATGTACCTTGTATGTTAGCATGTGAAGGTCGTTTGTGAGATTTACATCATTTTCATACTAATCAAATATTGAAGCCATCGTAAACCACAGATGTTGTTACATTAGTTCACCTTAGCAAAATCCCATCAATTTATATTGTGTTAGTGAAATCCCAAGGAATAAAAAGGATAGGAAGTGGAAGCTCAGTAAGTTCAATTCCTAGCACCACCAAACAGCCGGAACTCTGGATAAGAACATCTACCAACTGTTAGAAATGTAAAAATCCTTTCGCATGTTAGCAAATCTTGCCAGATTAGCTCATGTTAGCAAAATCCTCTCAGGTTAGCTAATGTTAGCTAATCCTTATCACATTAGCTCATGTTAGCAAAATCCTGTCATGTTAGCAAATTCCTCTCAGGTTAGCTATGTTAGCAAAATCCTCTCACATTAGCTCATGTTAGCCATATCCTGTCAGATTAGCTCATGTTAGCTAATTCCTCTCAAGTTATCTTATATAAGAAAAATCGTTGTAAGTCACTCTGGATAAAAACATCTGTTAGTTTTTGAAAATGTATAATTCAGTCAGGCTTATATATAGCTTATATTAGCAAAAACCTGTTGGGTTACCACTGATATCACTTCTCATTTAGTAAAGGTTAAATCAAGGTCTTTATTGTCCAATTCTGTCAGCTGAGCTCATGTTGGCAAAATCCTGTTATATTAACAAATTACTGTCAGTTAGTCTTATTTGCAAAAGCCAGGCAGCTAAATTCTGTTTATTTGCTATTAGGTAAATGTTTTTAGGGTTGATAAAAGTTAGCAAATGTTAGCTAGTTAGCTAGCTCAAAAAAACCTGTCGGGTTAGCTAAATGGTTTAGCTGGTAACTAGTTGCAGGTTATCACTATTTCTGAATGAATGTTTTTATCAGAAAAATCATCACAGTTGGTTGGTAAATGTTATTAAAATGAACCAGATACACAAGCGTGTGAGAGTGTGTGACAGTGTTCGTATACACTAATGTACATGCTGTTAGCTAATTCCTGTGTGTGATCAGAGCCAACTAGCTACAACTGGAACTGATTTAGAACAGCATGTACATTAGTTCTGTACTGTGTGTGATCAGAACAGATGGTTATAAAAGCACTAATAATTTCTCACACTTACACCAAACCACCCAAAGCTATTGTGAATTTCTGAATCCTCTGTGTGTTGTGTGTGTGTATTTTTTCCATCCCCCTCTTTCCCCTGTGTTTATCTGAAGGTTGTGACCTTGAAGACAGCTTTTGTTTGTTCATCGCTAATCGATACACAGCTTCAGACCTACACTTTGAACCCCAAATACACAGCTTTATTTAAACATTAACAATCACACAATGTTTATTTCCCTATTAATCTCTTTATTTACAATTCAGTATAAAACATCTGGTTGGTTAGCTTGGGAAGCATATTGTAGCAAGCTTATTAGCATAAAAGATAAAAAAGAGAGATACAGAAAGAGTGATCGGATAAGAAAATAAGAGAATTAAGAGATAAGAGAAAAATAATCAATGAAATATGAGAATGGAAAAAGAGTGAGAAATAAAATGAGAAAAAAATAGATTTGGCTGCGGAGAGACAGAGGGGGACAGAGAAAGAGAGAAACAGAGAGAGAGAGAATCAAAGGGAGAGAGAGAGAGAGAGAGAGAGAGAGAGAGAGAGAGAGAGAGAGGTCAGAGAGGAGAGAGAGAGAGGGAGAGAGAACAGAGGAGAGGGAGAGAGGGAGAGTAGGAAGAGAGAGAGGAGAGATAAAGGGGAGAGAGAGAGAGAACAATAAGGATAAGAGAGAAAGGAAAAAGGAAATAATTTAGAGAATTAAAGGACAAATAAGAGTAAAGAGCCAGGTGTGTGTGTGTGTTTACAGCCCCCTATAAAGTGCACAAACAGAGGGAAAAATACAGAGAGAGAGAGAGAGAGAGAGAGAGAGAAAGAGAATGGAACATGTGTTTTACAGTGAAAATTTAGAAAAAGAGAGAATGAGATATAGGGAGGGATAGATAGATAGATAGATAGATAGATAGATAGATAGATAGATAGATAGATAGATAGATAGATAGATAGATGAAAGAGGGGGATGGAGAGAGCAGGCGGGGATAGTGTAGTGTAGTGCAGTGTAGTGTAGTGTGGGTGGGTGGGTGGGTTGCTGGAGTGTGAGCGGTGCTCACAGTGAGTGTGTGAGCAAGAGAGAGAGAGAGAAAGAAAGAGAGAGAGAGCGGGAGGGACGGAGAGACAGAGCGCAGGATTTTAGAGCTTTTGGCGCGTGTGGACGTAGAAGAACGAGTGCAAGTGTTAACTTTCATTGTGTTTTGTGGTTCGGGACAGAAACGCTTCTCGTCCTCCACATACGATCTATCCATCCTCATCCTCCATCTTCACACGCCGAAGAGACACACAGGAGGGGACGTCGCGCTGCCAGGTAGGGTCTGACGAGTGCTACTGTACGGGATGGAAGTAGATAAAAGGATAGAGAGATGAAAGGGGGATCTGATTCTACTAAAATTGAATAGATTATTTAAAAAAAAATTTAATTAATGACGAGAAACAGAAAGAAAGAAAGAAAAAAGGGGAAATATAAAGACGTTGCTTAATACTGTACATGAAAGGATAGAAGGATTCTACTGTAGAGGGAGAAGGAGAGAGGCTAACACAATAGATTATGGTCTAAATAGATTTGAATTAACATTTGTTAAATATTATACAGCATATTACAGGTTGTGTGTGTGTGTGTGTGTATTTTTCTTTATAATTCTATTATATTCTTTTATATGCACACGTTACAAAGCAGTGCATCCTGTGTGAAATTACATTAAATATAAAATTCTATATTCTAATTGAATTGTTCTATGCCGTGTGTGTGTGATGATTTATTACACAGAGCTGGATTGATTTTCCACTAAATATTATTGAATTTTATTTTTACAGGACACCTGGGTATTATGTTATACTGATAATGTTATATAAGAGAGAGAGAAAACGGTTGGGCGAGGAAGCATGCGTGAGTGCAGAAAGGGGGGGGGCTAGAGAGAGTGAATTGTCTTTTTGTTGTATCTATGAGTTTATCTTTAACACACTGTTTTACACCGACACACACACTAAATGATTATACTGTATAATTAGCAGTTTGAGATTATGTATTTATAGTCTGTAATGAAATAAGTGCAGTTTATCCGGTTATCATTACACCTAAAAATGTACTGCAGTCTCTTCAACACTGCTATTACTTTAAAAACAGTGTTCTGCCAATAAACTACCAGTTAACTACCAGTGTACTAGTGATAAACTACCAGTGTACTACTATTAAACTACCAATTAAGTACAAACTTACTACTGATAAACTACCAATTAACTACCAGTGTACTATTGATAAACTACTAGTAAACTACCAATGCACTATTGATAAACTACCAGTTACCTACCAGCATTTGCTACCAGTGTACTACTGATAAACTACCAGTGTACTACTGATAAAATACTAGTTAACTACTAGTGTACTAAACTAGCAGTTAAATACCATCATACCATTGATAAACTACTAGTTAACTACCAGCATACTACTGATAAACTACCAGTTAACTGCCAGCACACTACAGATAAAATACTATCACTGTACTAATAATAAACTGCCAGATAACTACCAGCATAACACAGATAAAGTAACAGTCAACCATAAGCATACTACTGATAAACTACCAGTTAAGTACAAACTTGCTACTCATAAACGTCCAGTTAACTACCAGTGTATTACCGATAAACTACTAGTGTACTTCTGATTAACTACCAGCATACTACTGATAAACTACCAATTGATTACCAGTTAACTACTAGCATATTACCAATAAACTACCAGTTACTAGCAGTGTACTACTTATAAACTGCCAGATAACTACCAGCATACTACTGATAATCTAACAGTTAACCATAAGCATACTACTGATAAACCACAAGTTTACAACCAGTGTACTACTGATAAACCACAGTTGAGTACAAACCTAACTAACTACAAATTAACTACCAGCATACTATTGATAAATAACTAGTTAACTACCAGTGTACTACTGATAAACTACCAGTTAACTACCAGCATACTACAGATAAACTACTTGTTAACTACCAGCATACTAGAGATAACCTACCAGTTGACCAACAGCACACTACCGATAAACTAACAGTTATTACTAGTGTCCTACTGATAAACTGCCAATTAACTACCAGCCTACTACTGATAAACTAGCAGTTAACTGCCAGCATTCTACTGACAACCTACCAGTTACTACCAGTGTACTAATGATAAAATGCCAGATAACTACCAGCAGACTACTGATAAACTACAATAGATTCTGGTCTAAATAAATTTTTGCTAAATATTATACGTCATATTACAGGTTGTGTGTGTGTGTGTGTGTGTGTATTTTTCCTTATAATTCTATTACATTATTTTATATGCACACGTTAGAAAGCAGTGCATCCTGTGTGCAATTACATTAAATATAAAATTCTACACAGTGTGAATTGTTCTATGCCGTGTGTGTGATGATTTATTACACAGAGCTGGATTGATTTTCTACTAAATATTATTGAGTTTTATTTTTACAGGACACCTGGGTATTATGTTATTATTAAATTACTAGTTAACTACCAGTGTACTGGTGATAAAATAGCAGTTAACTATCAGCATACTATCGATAAACTACTAGTTAAGTGGGGAAGTGGTGGCTCATGGTTAAGTTGTTGGATTACTAACCTGAAGGTTGTGGGTTCGATTCCCAGCTCCACCAAGCCACCACTGTTGGGCCCCTGAGCAACCCCCAATTGCTCAGTTGTATAACAAGGAATATTGTAAGTCACTCTGGATGAGGGCGTCTGCCAAGTGCTGCAAATGTAAATGTAAATGTAGTTAACTACCAGCATACTACTGATAAACTACCAGTAAACTGCCAGCACACTACAGATAAAATACCAGTTACTACCAGATAACTACCAGCATAATACAGATAAAGTAACAGTTAACCATAAGCATACTACTGATAAACTACCAGGTAACTGCAAACTTGCTACTCATAAACGACCAGTTAACTACCAGTGTACTTCTGATTAACTACCTTTTAACTACTGATAAACTACCAGCATACTACTGATAAACTACCAATTAACTACTAGCCCACTACTGATAACCTACCAGTTAACTACCAGCATACTACCGATAAACTACCAGTTACTAGCAGTGTACCGCTGATAAACTATCTGAGGAACTACCAGTCTACTTCTGATAAACTAACACTTGACTACCAGCATACTACTAATAAACTACCAGTTAACCTTAAGCATACTACTGATAAAATACCAGTTAACCATAAGCATACTACTGATAAACTACTAGATAACTATGAGCGTTCTACTGACAAACTACTAGTTAACAACCAGTCTACTACTTATAAACTACCAGTTACTACGAGGGTACTACTGATAAACTGCCAGATAACTACCAGTGTACCACTGATAAACTACCAGTTAACTACCAATCTACTTCTGATAAACTAACAGTTAACTACCAGCAAACTACTGATAAATTACCAGTTGAATACCAGAATACTACTGATAAACTACCAGTCAACTACCAGTGTACTTTTGATAAACTAACAGTTAAACTAACAGTTAAGTAACTTTCAGTCTACTTCTGATAAACTACCAATTAAATACCAGCATACTACTGATAAAATACCACTTAACCATAAGCATACTACTGATAAACTACCAGTTAACTACCAGCGTTCTACTGACAAACTACTGGTTAACCAGTCTACTACTGATAAACTACCAGTTAACTACCAGCATACTACCAATAAACTACCAGTTACTACGAGGGTACTACTGATAAACTGCCAGATAACTACTTGTGGGAAGATAGACAAGGAAGCAGGCACAGAGTCAGATACACAGTCAGATACAGCATCAGATATGGAGTCAGATAACGGACATCACATACACATACAGGTTGAACTAATAGTTATATTGTGTATTAGTCTGTGTTATAAGGTGTTGATGTGTGTTATAGTGTTTAAGGGTGTGTGTTAGTGTGACTCTATAATAGACAGTACTATCAGTAATCACCATGCTCAACCATGCTTTGTGTGTGTGTGTGTGTGTGTGTGTGTGTGTGTGTGTGTGTGTGTGTGTTAGCAGGGCATGTGACAGCGAGATTTAATTTAAGTTGTGTTGCCGATTTGTGCCCTGAGCTTTAAAGTGAGGGGGAGAGTGGTGGGAAGTGTGTGTGTGTGAGTGTCTGTGACTTAAGTGGCTTTTCCATTTCTGGTTCACACTCATGGGACTTCATCTCAATGCATGAATAAAGGATTTCCTTCCTGCTATTTCTTTTCTTCTCCGCTCTCATCCTGTTCCTTGAAATCTTGTAGTGTGTGTGTCTATGTATGTGTGTGTGAGAGAGAGAGAGAGAGAGAGAGATGTAATGTGCATTTGAATGTGCATTTCCTCTACCAGCACTGCCTCGGTTTTTTTTGCAGAGGGGTGCCAAAACGTTTGTGCAGCAGAGCCGATGGTTCACAAGTCTGTGGTTATACACTATATAATGACCTCACCTTCGGCTCAGGGCTTTGTCACATTTAAGGGGAGGAGCTAGGGCGAGTGTGTACATGAATGCTCTGTGTGTGTGTGTGTGTGTTTCCAGCTGTGGTGTCATTAATTGTTAATGAGTGACTCTGGCAGTGTTTCTATTGACTTTTAGCTTGCACAGGTTATTGTGTGTGTGTTTCCAGGAAATTGCTGCCACGCACAAACAAAATATCACATACATTTAATTTAGTACAGTTAATTATGTGCAGTAAAGTGTGTTTCATTGGTGTGTGTGTTTATTACAAACACATTTAATGCATACGTGTGTACGTGCAAAAGGTGTGGGTGTAGTGTATACAGTAATGGAGACAATCATGCAGCTCACTCTGTGTGTGTGTTGTTTAAATCTGCATATTACCCATTAAATGCTGCTCTACAGTTCGAGTGATATTGATTTTGTATAATTGATACCGGTGTCGATAATCAGTGATGTAAGCGATAAATGATATGTCCCAAGAGTTGATGCAGACTGATTTCCACTGTCTTAACTAAGCACTTAACAGAACTGCTACATTGTTGTCAATTGTCAGTCCGTCTGCATAGCAAACAATTGACTTATGATTGTTACAATCCACCCCCCCCTCTAGAAACGCCTCCTGGCATTTTACGAGGCCAACCGAGGGTGTGCAGCGTGTAGCTTTGGGTCGAGGATGTCAGTTGCCTTGACCCATGATCTCTCCTCCGGGTCGTAACCCGTCCAGTCCACCAGGTACTCCAACTGGCCCATCCTTCTCCTGGAGTCCAGGATCCCGTTGACCCGATACGCCGGTCCTCCCTCTATCTCAATGGGTGCCGGGGGTTCGGTATGCGGGGTTTCAGCTCCTGTATTGGCATAGTGGGGTTTCAGCAGTGAGACATGGAAAGATGGAGATAAACCAGTCCTCTGGACGGCTCTCCAGACCATGGAAACATAGGGGGTTGGAAACCTAGGACACATTAAAAAGGTGTTAGACCAGTGGAAGCATGAATGAGGGAGTCCTGAGCGTACTCTACTCACGGAAGGAATTCGTTCCACCTGGCTTGTTCACAATACGATCTCAAGTACCTCCCCAGCTCCTGATTTAGCCACTAAGCCTTTCTGTTGAACTGCAGATGGTACCCGGATGTTAGACTGATGTTAATGTCTAACTGCTTGCAGAACTCAGCCGAGACTCTAGAGGTGAACTGTGGGCCCCAATCCGATTTGATGTCCTCCGGTATGCCATAGTTCCTAAATACCTGGTTAAACAGCTCAGTGGCGGTTTTCCCTTAAGTGGTACCAGGGGGCACGCTTTGGAGAAGCGGTCAATAATGGTGAGGATGGCGGAGAAATCATGAAAGGCGGGCAGGTCAGTAACAAATTCCACGGCAATGTGTGACCAAGGTCGCTGTGGAATGGGTAGGTGACGTGGCGTCTTGGATTGGGCACATGTACTACACGCCTTCACAAATGTGGACACCTCCTCATACAAATTGGGCCACCAATACGCATTACTCAACAGCTCTGCGGTTCGTCTTACTCTTACTCTGCTGAGAGAAGAGTGGACCCAGGAAATGACTCATGATCTGAGACTGCGCGGTATGTAGGTCTTACCAGCAGGGCAGTTGGCAGGAGGAAGGTCGTTCTGGGATGCCGTAGCAATTTCCCTCTCCAGATCAAACGGATGGGACCTAGAAAGATCTGGGAGCTGAGAACCGGTTCGGAGCGGGCCATCTGCTAAGGGGGTTGCGTCGCCGGGATAGAGCATCTGCTTTCAGTGGGAAATGCGGCGGGCTGATACAGGAATAGCATCTGGCACTGGCGAATAAAACCTCTACATGCTCCGGGGTGCCGTCAAACTTATCCGGAAGCGAGAAACTGTAAGACGCCGCTCCTGAGCGCGGTTGGGGCTGAGGTAGCTCCCGTAGAGTCTCCAGTTGTGCACGGAAAGCCTGATGAGCCAGAGCATGATACTCCACGGTGGCTTGTAACTGGGCCATCGCCACTGGATCCAGTGGGGGCGAAGTATTCTGTAATAAAACAGACGGCGAGGAATCCATATGCTGGAGATGGCTTTATTGAACAGGGAAAAATCCAAAAGAGAAGTCCAAAGGCAGAAAAGGGTCAAAACACAAACTATAGAAAGAGCAGGCAAACTAATCCAAGACGTGAAGCAAAATGAAGTCAAAAACAGGCAATGGTCAAAACAGTCAGTAATACGAGAGGGGGTAAAGAAAGAGAACGCTTAGTAAGTCGCTAAAGGCAAAAATACTTCACGCCGAAGTATTTATAAACGGCTAGTTTATAAATGCTGTAGACAGGAAGTGTTACAGGAAGTTCTAGATGGGGAGCTAGTACTCCGGTGACGGCGCCCTTGGCGGTTTGGAGGTAGAGTCCTACAGCATCAGTAGTTTTAGTGTAACGTTACACGTATTCACTTTTTTTTGTGTTTTTATATGTTTTTATTCTCTCATTTTTATCTTTAGTAAAATGGTCCGTTGCCAGAGCTAATCAAAAACGTTCTCAGGGTAATATTGATAATAATAAACTAACAAAATCAAAACTGTTTTTCTACTATTTATCGTTCTCTTTTTCTCTTGTCTATTCTTGACACTCTCTTTTCCGTCATTCTTTTTTTTTTTTTTCAAGGTTCAAGGAGCTTTATTGTCATTTCAACCCATATATAGCAGATGCAGTACACAGTGAGATGAAATAACGTTTCTCCAGGACCCCCTGGTGCTACATAAAAACATAGAATTTACAAAACAACAAAGAGCATGTGCATGTTAGTGCAGACAGTGCATAAACAGACAGTGCAATAAAAACATACAAACATAACAAGGACAGTGCAAAAAAGACAGTAGAGGACGGGACATAGCGCCCTGCGCCCACTGTAGATGAGGTAGAGTGAAATGCAAATTACAACGGTACTGTGCAAATAGAATTGTAAAGTGAGTGTGCTTACAAAAAATGTTCGAGTGTGGGTTGAGGTAGTTCAGTACAGTGTGTTGAGCACCCTGATGGCTTGAGGAAAGAAACTGTTACACATTCGGGTTGTGAGGGTCCGAATGCTGCGGTATCTTTTCCCAGAGGGCGTGAGTGTGAGAGGTGTGTGGGGTCCTCCACAATGCTGTTAGCTTTGCAGATGCAGAGTGTGGTGTAGATGTCCGTTTTAGAGGGAAGAGAGACTCTGATGATCTTCTCAGCTGTTCTCAATGTCCTCTGCAGGGTCTTGCGATCCGAAACGGTGCAGTTCCCGAACCAGGCAGTGATGCAGCTGCTCAGAATGCTCTCGATGGTCCCTCTGTAGAACATTGTCAGGATGGGAGGTGGAAGGTGGGCTTTCCTCAGTCTTCGCAGGAAGTAGAGGCGCTGCTGGGCTTTTTTGCTAATGGAGCTGGTGTTGAGTGACCAGGTGAGGTTCTCCGTCCGGAGGACAACAAGAAATTTAGTGTCCTTGACGATCTCTACTGAGGAGCCGTCGATGTTCAGCGGAGAGTGGTCGCTCTTTGTTTTCCTGAAGTCAACAACTATCTCCTTAGTCTTGTTTAAGTTTTAGAGACAGGTTGTTGGCTTTACACCAAGCAGTTAACTGTTTCACCTCCTCTCTGTATGCTGACTCGTCGTTCTTGCTGATGAGACCCACCACGGTTGTGTCATCGGCGAACTTGACGATGTGATTTGAGCTGTGCATTGCTGCACAGTCATGAGTCAGCAGAGTAAACAGCAGTGGACTCAGCACGCAGCCCTGCGGGGCCCCAGTGCGTAGTGTGGTGGTGCTGGAGATGCTGCTTCCAATCCGGACTGACTGAGGTCTTCCCGTCAGAAAGTCCAGGATCCAGTTGCAGATGGAGGTGTTCAGGCCCAGCAGGCTCAGCTTCTCGATCAGATGCTGAGGGCTGATTGTGTTAAATGCTGAACCAAAGTCTATGAACAGCTTTCGTACAAATGTGTCTTTATTGTCCATGTGTGTGAGGGCCAGGTGGAGAGTTGTGGCAATAGCGTCGTCCGTGGAACAGTTTGGACGGTACGCAAACTGTAATGGGTCCAGTGTGGGGGCAGCAGGGTCTTAATGTGCCTCATGACGAGCCTTTCGAAGTATTTCATCACGATAGGTGTGAGTGCGATGGTATGGTAGTCATTGAGGCTGGAGACTGCTGACTTTTTTGGTACAGGGATGATGGTGGCGGTTTTGAGGCACGTGGGAACGACAGCAGTGCACAGGGAAGTGTTGAAGATGTCAGTGAAGACATCAGCTAGTTGTGTTGCACAGTCCCTGAGCACTCTGCCGGGGATGTTGTCTGGTCCAGCAGACTTCCGTGGGTTAACTTTTCTTAAAGTTCTCCTCACATCAGTCGTGGTTAGACAGAGCACCTGGTCGTTGGGAGGAGGGGTGGTCTTCCTCGCTGCCACATTGTTTTGCACCTCAAACTGGGCATAGAAATCATTCAGCACATCTGGGAGGGAGGCGTCACTTTTACAAGCAGG
Organism: Bagarius yarrelli; assembly: GCA_005784505.1. Taxonomy (NCBI): domain Eukaryota; kingdom Metazoa; phylum Chordata; class Actinopteri; order Siluriformes; family Sisoridae; genus Bagarius; species Bagarius yarrelli. Next base: position 37,895 of record VCAZ01000337.1, read on the forward strand.
TGGAGTTGTCTTGTAGTTGGTGATCGTCTGGATGCCCTGCCACATGCGCCGAGTGTCTCCGCTGTCCTGAAAGTGGCCGTGAATTTTCTTGCCGTACGTGCGCTTCGCCTCTCTGATGGCTTTGGACAGTTTGGCCCTGGCTGTTTTTTGGGCCGACTTGTCCTTTGCCCTGAAGGCGGAGTCCCTGGCCTTTAGCAGCACACGCACCTCTGTGGTCATCCACAGTTTCTGGTTGGAGTGTGTTGTGATGGTTCTGGAGACAGTCACGTCATCAATGCACTTGCCGATATAGCTGACCACGGATGTAGTGTACTCCTCCAGGTTAACAGATTTGCCGTTGGTTGCAGCCTCCCTAAACATCTGCCAGTCAGTGCACTCAAAGCAGTCCTGAAGAGCAGAAGTAGCTCCTGTTGGCCACGTTCTCACCTTCTTTGAAACCGGTTTTGAGAGTCTGCCGAGCAGTCTGTATGCTCGCATTAGCATAACAGAGATGTGGTCTGAGTAACCAAGATGGGGGCAGGGCTCCGCTTGGTACGCACCGGGATGTTTGTGTAAACAAGATCCAGCGTGTTTTCCCCTCTTGTCGCAAAGTCCACATGTTGTTAAAATTTATGAAGCACTGTTTTGAGATTTGCATGATTGAAATCTCCAGCGATTATAAACATTCCGTCGGGGTATGCATTCTGCAGATCACTAATAGCTGCGTACAGCACATAAAGCGCCTCCTTAGCATTAGCACTCGGTGGAATGTACACTCAGCGGTGAATTCCCGTGGTAAATAAAATGGCCTGCATCTAACAGTCACAAACTCCACTAGCGATGAACAGAAAGTAGAAACGATCACAGAGTTCTCGCACCATTGAATGTTGATGTAAACACACACGCCACCACCGCGAGTCTTACCACACAGAGTTGCATTTCTGTCTGCATGAAACGATTTTAGCCCGTCCAGCTGAATGGCGGCGTCCGGAACGCTGTCGCTGAGCCATGTTTCCGTGAAAACAAAGACACAACGGTTTCTAAATTCAGAAGTAGCTCCTGTTGGCCATGTTCTCACCTTCTTTGAAACACGGTTTTAAGCGTCTGACGAGCGGTCTGTATGCTGGAAATGTATTATCCAGGGAGCGAAGATTTGCCAGTAGTATGGACGGGAGTGCCGGCCGGCTAGGGTTTGTTTTTAGCCTAGCACGGACACCCGCCCGCTTTCCGCGCTTCTGCTTCCTCGCGCACCGCTTCCGATGTCCCTTCGCCCGGCCGCCGGCTTCAGGTGATGCTGAGGACTGGGGGTCTGGTCCTCGTAGCAAGCCGAGGTTGCGAAATGTTTTACGTAAATCTTTATGCAGGTATGTTGCTGCATGATTATTATGTTCTAAAAGCGTCTGGCAGTCGTATACATGAACACCAATGCTTTCTGTGTCTATGTGGCAGTTTTTGGTCAGGCTAAAAAACATAAATAGCACCATTTCGGATCCGGAGTGGCCGCTGCGTGCTACTGCCGCGCCGCCATCTTGGAACTGACTAGGGAAATTTCTTTCCCTCCCTAGTTCTCTCTCCTTATCTTTTTTATTTCTATCTACAGCTCTATTTCACTATGAGACAACCCTCTCCTTTATCTCCTCTCCTATCTCCTATTTTATCTCCTTTGCCTCTTTTTACATTTTATCCTTCTACCCCTCCCTATCCCCCCCTCCACACACACACACACTTTATCTCTCTCATACTTTCTGAATTGTAGGGTCATTTTTCTCTGTGTTTTGTCCTTGTTTCTAATGGACTGGGAGCAGGGTGCCACACACTTCCTACCTGTTTCTGCCTCACTAAACAGAATCATAAGTCACCATGTAGAGCTTAAATTACACTCCAGATGTGGTCGCTGGTTTTCATCGCTGCTGTACTGCGAGCAAAAATTTGATTCTTTGCAATTTTAGCAAATTAATCCTGCCATTACTGTAAACAAGATTTTGTAGAATCGGTTACAATGTAAATATATCACTTCAGTAAACATACATATGTCAAAAATGACATTTATAGTGTTAATTAAATACACAGAATAATTATTTAACACAGGCGTTACATCTTATCCCACATTATACAGTTAAAATAAAAGAAGCGATTAAACACTTTCATTAGTATTATCAGTTTTATTTGTGGTTCATGTTTTGATTTGTTCCTTCACTGTAGCGTGTGCACATTGCAACTGTTAAAGTCAACTTAACTGTTTCATTTGTTTTGGCAGTAACACGAACAATGATGTTGTATCCCAGGATGTAGGATGTAAATAGGAACGTAAATCAGTTGTGCATACTGACGGGCTGACAAGACCATGCAGGTCAGAGGAAGAAAGAGAGAGTGAAAAAGAGAGAGGGTGACGAAGAGAAGGAGAGTTAACGTAGGTGGGGGTTGTTTTGCAGTGAAGTGGTGTTTTATTCCACCTCGTTGCCCTGCAGCTGTCAGGCATTCTTCCTAAAGCATGTACTGTACAGCAGCTTTCTCTATTCCTTCACAACCAATCAGAGACATCTTATCCTTCCCAGCCAATCACAGTCTACTTCACAAAACCATAACTGACACGCAGGATTAGTGTCAGATGAGTGACACGAGTAAAGGTGCACATCTTGTACTAAACACAACACATCACATTACTCATTGAAAGATTAAACAATGAATGTTAATAAAGTGATGCACAGAAGGAAGGAAGACGATTGAGAGCAAAGAAAAAGAAAGTAAATGTAACAGCAATAGACCAAGAAAGTGAGCAAAAAGTAATAAAAAGTAGATAAAGTGTGTGATAATGTTAGTGTCACATTTGTTGGCATGATCTTTTTATATGTTGTTTGCTAACCAGATAAAGGCAAATGTCAAGTGAACTACAGCAGTTAGCAGTTATTAGCCATGATTAGCAGTTATTAGCCATCATAGCTGTAGTTAGCAACATGACTAAATAGAGGCTTTTACACTGAACTGAAATTATGACTGATCCAGAATAGAGCACAAATTAAAGGTCAGAGGTCATGACCCTGTCATAAACTACAACAAAAATTAAACACAATGTTAGTGTCAGTGTTACGCACTAATGCTAATGAAAAAGAGCAGTATCTAACATTTGTCATGTGACTGGATCTAAAATTTCATTAGTTGGCTTTATTATTATTAAAAAAACAGAACAATAATAATAATACTTTTGTTTTGTTATATTAGTCATTAAAAAGTATTTTTCATATTTTTGTACAGAATAAAACTAAAGGAAACATTAAACAAATATAAAATAATGCTAAATGAAAACATTATACATTTTTACAATATTTATGAATATTTACTTAATATACTAAACTGTTTTTATTTATTTTATTAATTTTCTTGAAAAAAAATCATTCTGTCTTTCTCAATACCGTTTGTTATCCTTCTCTCTTTCCCTTTCTGTTTTACATGAATACTTTTTTTCTCAGCTTTTTTTATACATCTTTTCTGCTTTTACTTATATTGTTGTTTTATCCTTTTATCTTTTACTTTTTTTCTTCTTCTCTTATTTTCTTATTCCTCTTTCTCTGTCACGGTAACGCCCGGTTCTACAACCACTCAATGCACTCATTCCCCAAAATAATAATCATTCTCACCTAGCACCGGTTAACTCAGGGACTATGTCTCTGCTGCCGTTAATCAGGTCATTCCATTCGGACCTAGAGAGATCTACCGCGGAGGTAGTTCTCAGACGGCCATGGCTGGTAAAACATGACCCCACTGTCTCCTGGGCCCTTTGAAGAGATACGAAAATGGGGGTCAAAATGTTTCCACCGTTGAATCTTATCCTTACCTTTTCTGCCTCCTGTCATACCAGTCCTACCTCTAAGGGCCACCTTCATCTGGAGTCCAATGAAACAGCAATCCACTGACGTGCCTGTGGAGTACACTGTGTTAAATGATGTGTTCTGCCTTAAGCAGGCCTCTGTCATACCTCCACATATGAAAGTGGGACTGTGGCATTGAGCTCGTCCCCAATGAACCCATGCCAAAAGGGAAAATTTACATTTACGCGCAGTAGGCCATTGAAAAGTACATTACGGAAGCATTGACCCAGGGCTACATCCCGCCATCCTTTCCATCCTGCTTTTTTTGTAACCAAAAAGAATAGAGGCCTCAGGTCTTGTATAGACTACCGGTCTCTCAACTAGGTAACCCTTAAGTACCAATATCCCCTTCCTCTTAGGGGGCAGGGTGGCTCAAATGGTTAAGTTGCTGAGTTTTTAATCTGAAGACAAGAAACACCTGGGTTCAAGCCCCACCTCCGGCAAGTCAACCACTGTTGGGTCCCTGAGCAAGACCCCTAACCCCCCCCTGCTCCAGGGGCACTGCATCATAGCAGTCTCTCCACTCATTACCCGTATACGTATTAGGTACACTAGGAATATTTAGTTATGCCCTAGGGCCTTGTGAATACCCACTTCGTGTTCCAAGGCTTCATAAACGAGGTTTTACAGGAGTATCTACACAGTTGTGTGTTTCCAACACTCTGTCTTTTAAATAAACGTGCCCGTTTTGGTTTTCAACCCTGTCCTGTTGTGTCTGGTGTTGCATAACACTCTCCTCCTTCTAGTCTACTTTTTACCCTTTGTTTGTTCTCTCTTGCAGGTTCCGACTCTCTCCCTCTCTCTCTCTCTCTCTCTCTCTCTCTTTTTCTCTCTCCCTCTTTCTTTTTTTTCTCTCTCTCTCCCTCTCTCCTCTCTCTCTCTCTCTCTCTCTCTCTCTCTCTGTGCTTAATGATAAGCTTTTCTTAAACTGAATCGTTAAGAGAGAAAGAAAGAAAGAAAGAAAGAAAGAAAAAAAGAACGAAAAAAAAGGATGAAAGAAGTGTATGTACATTTGCAGTGCTCTCCGAAATCTTATCTTTCAGTAGCTCAATTTCTGGGTGCACGTTTGATGGCAAACCCGGAGTGTTTCATTCTGTTTCTCATGTTCCCACATGATCTTCTTCTGCTGGAATGTGTAAAGCAAAAAGCTATATATAAGACTTGATGCCTGGTTGCCATGGCAACTGCAGTTTCCCACAGTAACAGCAAGAAAAAGATCATCTTTTCTCATTTATTTATTTCTTAGTTTACACTAACACTTCATGGAACATTCTTTCTAACAAATGTTAGCGGATCTATATCAGTGGATCTGTTTGTGAAGAAAGCAACTGTCTTATTTAAAATAATTTTTTAAGTGAACTTGAAAAAAATTTTTAGTCTTGGGTCAGGAGTGGAGCCATGTTAAATAGTGCTCTGAAACATATAGAACCTTTTACACAGCAAGTTGCGGTTTATTTAGTCGACACCTGTTACACTACCAGATCGTACCATGGTGCATTGTGGGATTTTGCGAGTGTAGTGAAATATAAATAAGGTTTAAATAGCAGTCATGGGGTTTGATAGAGACTGAGAGTGATGTCTCCGGTCCATGTCTTAAAGGGAAGGCAGATGTTCTCTCAGAGAGAATTAAATTTTATCTGCTTGGAAGAAAACCAACAGCTCTGTAATCAGATGTGTGTTCTACCACTTTTTCCTTCTTATGGCCAACAACAACAAAAAAAACATTGAATTTGATTTCACTTCTTAATGTTTGTTGTCCTTTGTCTATCTCTGAAACACACCTTTATTTATCCAGCCATCTGTCTTTCTCTCTGTTCACCTCTCAAACCTTAGACATGTATATGAGTAAAAAGCACTAAAATAAAGGAATTATTTACAGATATGTGCTAACAGATAAACTTTGCAAGACATGCAAACATGATACATGCTCACAGTTCGAGTGGCAAGAGTCATGAATCCATTGTTGCTAGGCAACTGGGAAACATGAAAACCCAGCACCCAGTAATTTTCCTCACTATCTTGAAGGGTCCGATATAGCGCGGGGCCAATTTTTTGGACTAAACCTTCAGCTGGATTTGTTTGATCGATAACCATAACCGCTGTCCGGATGTGAAGAACCAGAGGGAGTAGAATCCATGTTGCAGAATGTCACTTTTATTAAGAACAAATATCAGATCAACAGCCGTAGTCAGAAAGTAAGGTACACTAGTCAGTAAATCCAAATCATTATGCTTAAAACTCAAAGTCAAAATACAGGCAAGGGTCTGAACCAGAAAATCAGTCAAGAGACAGAGTCGCCTGGTATGTCACATGGGTAGCAAAACAATGCTTCGCAATGAAAGTGTGGCAGCCGCTAGTTTAAATAGCACGCCAAACCGGAAGAGAACCTAGTATTCAGGTGAGGGTACCCTCTGGTGGGAGGAGGGCGGATTTGTTACAGTACCCTCCATTCTAGGAACTTCGAGGTCATCCCCAGGGGCAAGATGCTGGGTGCGCTGTATGAAAGTCATGTATGAGGGAAGGGTCCAGGATATCTCGAGTTTTGACCCAGCATTTCTCCTCTGGGCCGTACCCCTCCCAGTCTACTAAGTATTCCAAGATACCCCCTTTCCTACTGGAATCTAAAATTTCGTGAACTTGGTATGCCGGGGCCTCCTCAATCTCTATAGGGGCAGGGGGGTCCGGAGGTGGGCTGTCATCCGTCGGTGTTCAGCTGGTATGGTTTGAGGAGCGAGGCGTGGAAGGACTAATAATCCTGGATGGTAATCGGGATCGCGCTTTCAATGACGATCTGCCCGCATACACTGGGTGCAAACTGCTCTCTGGTGGCGAACGTGAGCTATCTCCCAAACCTGAGAGCTGCGTCGCATCCAATCCTCCACCGCAGGTGATCGGAGCAGCGGTTTGGCTGTAGTTTCTGATGAATCGGCAGTAAAATTTAGCGAAACCCAGAAATCGTTGGAGTTCCTTGACACATTTCGGTTGAGGCCAACTTGTAACTGCCTCCACCTTGGTGTGGTCCATAGAAACCCCGTGCACACTAATATGATAACAAAGAAAGATGACTTGATCCTGATGAAATTCACACTTTTCGGCCTTGACAAACAGTTGGTGCTGAAGAAGATGGTTAAGCATGGTGTACATGCTGTGAGTAGGTTCTGGTGTAAATGAGAATATCATCAATATAAGCAATAACATAAACATTGAGTAGGTCCCTGAAGATATCGTTAATGTATGATTGAAAGACGGCAGAAGCATTGGCCAGGCCGTAGGGCATAAACTGATATTTGTAATGACCCTGGGCGGTGATGAAGGCCGTTTTCCTCTCATCCCCCTCCCTGATGCGGATTAAATTATAGGCGCTCCGAAGGTCTAACTTAGTGAAGTATTGTGCCTCTCGTAGTTGCTCCAATGCCGCTGGGACTAGAGGTAAAGGATATCAGTACTTGTCACAGCGCTTAACCCCCGGTAGTCAATACATGGATGTAAAGTTCCATCATTTTTTTCCACAAAGAAGAACCCCGCTGCGGCTGGTGAAGTAGACGGGCGAATGAAACCCGTTTTCAGAGCATCATTGATGTAGTCCTCCATAGCCTGAGTTTCACACCGTGAAAGAGGATTAACCCAGCTCCTGGGTGGTGAGAGGTTAGGCAGAATCTCGATGGCCGATCGGGCGGTAATTCAGATGCCTTAGTTTTGCTGAATACTTCCAAAAGGTCATGATATTCAGGGGGCATACATAAACATTGCTCTTGACAAAACGACGACCACTGTGTGATTTCTTTCCTGTCCACGAAATGGTGGGGTTATGTAGATGTAACCAGGGAAACCCTAAGATGATGGAGTTCTTAGGGGAACAAACAATATATAATGAAATCTGATCTATGTGACAGGCCCCTATTTGTAATGTCAGGGGCGCCGTGCGGCGTGTGATGCCTGAACCAATACGCCGTCCATCAACTGACGAAATGTAGATCGGGGGGAAGCAGACGCCGAGACCGTAAACAGAAACGAGGAAAACGCAGAGGAATCCGGGTTAAACTGAAACAAAACCACATCGGACAGCGTTTCCTAGTATTTTCCTCGCCAATGTTCGGTCCCTGGCAAATAAACTGGATGAACTCAGGATCTGGACCCTCACACAGAGACTGATAACGGACTGCAATATTAGTGTCTTTACAGAAACTTGGCTCAACACTGGCATCCCAAATAGCGTGCTGGAACTCGAGAGGCGCACTATTTTCAGGGCGGATAGAGAAGCAGTGTGCATGGGTAAGTAGAAGCAGTGAGGCTGGGGCTTATGCATTTATGTAAACAAAACATGGTGCACTGTCTCTGTCACTGTTTCTTCTCACTGCTCTGCTGATCTTGAATACCTGATCATTAAATGCAGACCCTTTTATTTACCACGTGAGTTCACATGTCTTGTGGTGATAGCACTGTATGTCCCCCCGGATGCAAAGGCTAGCACAGCTATGGAAGAACTAAGCTCTGCTATCAACAAGCCGCAGACAGTGCATTCTGATGGAGACTTTGTCGTCGCTGGGGATTTCATTCACTGCAATCTAAGATGTGTTCTGCCGAAATTCCAACAAAACGACAAAAAACTCTAGATCATGTATACACAAGTGTGGCCGATGGTTACAGAGTCACACCTCTCCCCCACCTCGGACAATCAGACCATCTTTCATTGTTCCTGTTGCCCAAGTACTCTCCAGTCATTAAAAGTGTAAAACCCACAATCAGGACTGTTAAATTAAAGTTTGGATGGATGGGGCTGACGCTGCTCTCCAACAGCAGTTCACACACATACAGACTGAAGTGAATTTGCTGCACAGGCCACTACAGATACAGTCACCAATATCAACATTTACACCACTGTTGTCCTTGATTACATCAATAAGTGTGTGGATTTGGTGACTACAAATAAGAACATCAAAGTGTTCCCAAATCAGAAGCCCTGGATGAACCATGAGGTCCGTCTCCTGCTCAAAGCACGCAACACCGCCTTCAGGTCTGGAGACCGGGAGGCCTACAACGTTACCAGAGCCGATCTGAGGAGGGGAATCTTCAAAGCCAAACACGAATACAAACAGCAGATCGAGGAGCACTTCATCTCTGCTGACCCCCGACGCATGTGGCAGGGAAAAACAGGCTATTACTGACCGCAAACCACCCAACAGAACACCTCCAACCAGGGAATATAGAGCCTATGCTCAAAACATAGCTGTCACCAGGTGAGCAGCCACTCTTGCTCTCCATCTCTGAAGTGTGTGCCACCCTGGGAAGGGTGAATGGTAGGAAGGCAGCTGGCCCTGATGGCATCCCTGGATGCGTACTCAGAGCATGGGCGCAGCAGTTGGCTGAGGTCTTCACGAACATCTTCAATCTGTCCTTGGCCCAGGAAACCCCACCTGCTTCAAGTCTGCTACCATTGTACCAGTGCCAAAGCAAAAAGCACTCTGCTGCAAAAGAAAAGAACTGGATGACTTTCGTTCAGTCGCACTCACCCAAGTTATCGCAAAGTGCTTTGAAAGACTGGTCCTCAGCCACCTTAAAGCCTGTCTGCCACCCAACCTGGACCCTCACCAATTTGCCTATCGTCCAAATAGGTCAACTGAAGATGCCATTTCCACAGTACTACATTCTACCCTGACTCATTTGGACAACCCCGACACTTATGCCAGGATGCTGTTTGTCGATTTCAGTTCAGCTTTTAATACAGTAAGCCCTTCTAAGCTAACCTTGAAGCTGAAAGCTCAGCATCACACCTTTGCAATTTGACCCTGGACAGATCACAGTCTGTTTGATTGAATAACATCACCTCCTCCAATCTCACCATCAGCACCGGGTTCCCCAGGGTTGTGTTTTGTCCCCTCTCCTATACTCCCTTTTCACCTATGATTGCGTGCCTGTCTATGTGTCAAACAGCATTGTCAAGTTCGCAGATGACACCATGGTAGTAGGCCTGATCAGAGATAACGATGAGACGGCCTACAGGAAGGAGATCCAGCACCTGGCAGCATCGTGTGAGGACAATAACCTAGAACTCAACACTAAGAAGACAACGGAGGTCATTGTGGATTTCAGACGAGCTAGCAATCACACTCATCCTCCAATACACATCAACGGAGCGGCTGTTGAGCGTGTACCTAGCTTCAAGTTCCTAGGAATCCACATCTCTGAGGATCTCACCTGGTCTCTGAATTCTTCTTTCCTGGTCAAAAAGGCACAACAGCGCCTATATTTTCTGAGGAGACTTAAAAAGTCCCATCTCAGCAACAGGATACTGGAGAACTTTTTACTGCAGTACCATCGAGAGCATCCTCACAAACTGCATCTCAGTATGGTACAGCAGCTGCACTGCTTCAGACCGCACAGCCCTTCAGAGGGTGGTGAAAACCGCCCAACGAATCATCGGCACTCAGCTACCCACCCTGGACAATATACACAAAAAACGCTGTCTGCAAAGAGCGAGAGGCATAATCAAAGATCCCTGTCACCCCAACCACGGACTGTTCACTCTTTTCCCATCAGGCAGATGCTACCGATGCCTCAGAGCCGCACAAACAGACTGAGAAACAGCTTCTTTCCTGTGGCTGTTTCTGCACTGAACAGCTGATATACAGTACTAATTACTACTGCACTGCTACTGCTGTACTTTGCACTACCTATCATTATGCATCTTTGCACAATCTATAACTATCTATTGTTACACCTCTATGCTCTATCCATATACCTCTGTACATTATTTACCCCTACCTCTGTAACTATCAACCCCATCCCCTATTTATTACACTGATATTTATTGTAAATAAGCCACTTATGCACTTCTGGTTAGATGCTAACTGCATTTCATTGGCTCTGTACATGTACCTTGCACAATGACAATAAAGTTGAATATAATCTAATAATGAAAAAGTTACCCGCTGTAAAGCTTCTACATTCATCTCCCAACCCCAATCCAATGAAGAACAGCTGATAAAAAACAGGCCAGTCTCTGGGGGTTTGGGTCTATTCTGGGAATGGCCTTGCCCATTTAATGGACGCCCTGAGTTTTGCCTAGAAACCGGCCTACGCATACGGGCATCCCTACCACACCCTCCCTCCTTCTGGTTCTGCAGCCCTCAGTGGCTGTGAGTTCTGTCAGGGCCACCTCTCATATGCTTGGTTGCGACTGTGGACTGGAAATTTGTTAAGTAGCTCTCCACGAATTTGCCTGTCCAGAAGTCCTCGACGTTATAGTTTTGTTGACAAATTACAAAAAAAAATTCTATTTTTAAATTAACATCCTAGCAAGCTACCATATAGTTAAATAATATATTAGAGGCAATATAATGTGATGTATTAAATAAATGTATATTATAAGAAATGTCAAAAATTTTGAAAGGTGTTTGAAAGGCGTGTCTTTTGGCGGTTCTCTTAATTTATAATTAATGCATTCTGTCAATTAAATAAGTTAATAAAATATTTAAATCCTAAAAAATTCCTCCAAGTCTGATCTTTTGTAGTTTTACTTTCTGGTTGTTGTTATTATTCCTGTTTATTCAGTTATCAATATGAGCTTTAGTGAAGTGTGTTGAATCGAGTGATAATAAGGGACTGAGTTTAATATAAAAACACGGTTTATTATCATTTTTTATCAATTTAATTTTATTTGTATAGTGCTTTTTACAATGGTCATTGTCACAAAGCAGCTTTACACAATCGAAGAAATGATAAGATGAAAATGAAACTGAAATCATTTTGTCCCTGATGAGCAAGCCGGGGCGACGGTGGCAAAGAAAAACTCTGTGTGTGTGTGTGTGTGTGTGTGTATGAGTATGTGTCTCATTAGGAATACAGAAAATGTAACAAAAATCCTGACCAGAAGGGTGAATAAAATGACAGTTTACTACAGATATCTTACTGATGCTTTAGTAAGGAATTATCCTTAGTTACAACACACAATATCGTCCCTGCTGGAAAACTGGTGTCCATGTGCATAATATCGTCCCTGCTGGAAAACTGGTGTCCATGTGCATAATAATAAGATTATCGAGATGGTGAGTGATAAGATACAGTATATGTATGTAAGAGTGTGTATTAGTCAAATGCACAGATCATGACCACAGCTAAAGTAGCAACAACATGTAACTTCACAGTGTAAGAAAAAAAATCAGACTTATGGCATGATTTTGTCTCAAAGGGAAACTAGGAAGCTGTAGGAGATAAAATAGTGTGGGACACTGAAATCCATTCTTACAATTAGAAGAAAATTAGTAAGGTAATGTTTAATACAGCAGACATTAAAGATGATAAAACATAAGGATTTTTTTCAATTTACAATAATAGTAAAGCAAGTAAAAAAAGCGTAAAAACTGGAGAAAAATAGAAGTCAACACATCTAGAAATATGAAAAAACACCTGAACACTAAGAGCACCAAGAACAGTAAGCTGTAATTGTAGGACCAGTGTACAGCATGGACAGCATGAGGACAGTGCATGAGAAACTGTGTGGGTGTGTCTGTGAGGCCAGTGTAAATAGACTGGAGATAATGTTAGGACATAGAAAGGACAACGTAAACTGAAGAAAACAAAAAGATGTGGAAAAACGGAAATGGTAAAAGCCTGAAAATGAATTTTTCAAACTAGTGACCACTGAATTAATATGTAAAAGTGTCCTTCCAGTGTTGTTGTCTCAGTCCGTGCGAACCCACACTACCACTCAGAGGCAGGTGGAGGAGGCACTCGGCATGCTGGGACGTGGTGATGTGTCACAGCCCATCACAGATGCACACTGATGGAGGGAAATTAGGAGGGTGAAATGCATAAAGTGGCAGATTGTTCCGTGGAGGGAGGGAGCTATTTTAGGTCCACATGTACACACTCACTCTGGGTGATGTACACACTCGCTCTGGGTGATGAACACACACACACAAACACACACACGGCAGTGAGAATTTATTTAGTTTTTTGGGTGTGAAGTTTGACCCACTTTTACTTTAAACAGGGCTTTTCATAAAGACAAGATAAAAAAAATGGTTTTATAAGTTAAACACACACACACACACATTATGCACAGATTTTATCAAAAAAACATACACACACTGTATCGTATACATTTAAACAAACACTGTATTATACACAGATACACTAAAGAACCTTAAATGACATCAATGAGGAAGTGAAATGATGAGGAAGCAAAACAATGAGGTAGTTAAATTATGAGGAAATTAAACATTGAGAAAGTAAAACAACAAGGAAGTCAAACAATGAGGAAGTAAAATTATGAGAAAGCGAAATGGCAAGGATGTGAACCAATTGAGGAAGTAAAATGATTGTTGAAGTAAAATGATTGAGGGAGTAAAGCAATGAGGATCTAAAACTATGAGGACATAAAACAATAAGGAAGGAAAATTATAAGAAAGCGAAACAACAAGGAAGTGAAATGATGAAGTAAAAGTATAAGGAAGGGAAATTATGAGAAAGCAAAAGGACGAGGAAGTGAAAAACAATAAGGATGTGAAATTATGTGTAAGTGAAGAGACGAGGAAGTGAAATGATGAGAAAGTGCAGAGTTTCAGTTTCCACCCCCGTATTTCAGCATGTGTACTGTCTAAAACCATCTGCAGCTGATAACCCTTGATTGAACAAGCTGTTAGTCGGGCTTAGAGGGAGTCAAAGGAGAGAAATCAGCCGTGCTATGTATATGTAATGATGGATCCATCATTACATATACACGCACACACACACAAACACACACACACATATGCAACACTGCAGTAGCTGAAGCACTGCTGGAAAATAACACAGGAACACACTTTCTATTGCAGTTAGAATATTACACTCACCATTAAATGACACTATTACAGATAACTGGCTCACACACAGCCTCTCTTAATTATTTTTAATATTCATTGGCTGACAGGCATCTACACACTGAGCCCCAACACGTCTGTTTGTGTTTCCATTTCTGACGCATTCAGTCAGTCTTCTTATCAAGAGTAGATGCAGATTAATAACGGCTGCTGATGAAGATCAGATGTACATCTGATCTCTATTTACCATAAACCAGGAAATAAAAAATCAGTAGAAACAAACAGAAATAAACTAGTCACAGAAAATACACTTTAAAAGTAAAGAGCAATAAACTAGTGAACTCACTAGAGAAATGAAAGAAGCCTGAAAATTAAAGGAACCTTAAAGACTAGGAAGCAACTAGACAATACATTATAAACACTGAAATATTAAAATATCAGTTAATATAAGCCCTGTTCTTTTTGTTTACACCTCTATTCTGGCTCTCTGTAAGACAACATAGCAGTGTATAGCCTTTAAATTGTCCTGTAATCACGACCCAGCAGGTCCGACCCATGATTGCGTCTCATATTTTGTGGAAGGCCGCCACTTCCAAATAAGAGTGCTCCTTAACCAACACAGCTAAAACCCGTGCTTTGGTCACCCCCTTGTCCTTCAATGATGGAAATTTTTATTACGGGGTGAGAAGCATGGGAGAGATAAGCAGCACAAAATTAAAAATTAGCTCAATGGCTTTAAGGAGTGTTATTAGAAGTCCAATCTGCATGCTAATAGAGTAACTAGCGTGGTATTTGGGGTCTGGACACACAATTGTGGATTGATACGAGTGTAGAATGATGTAGACTTGTCTGAGAAAAGTGATTAGACAAAATGAAATAAACGCAGCCTTTTTTTAGCTCTTCGACGTTTGCAGTCTTTTTTTCCTTTATAATGATCTGTCACTTCATTCACCTTCATTTTTGTCATTTTTTTTAATAATAAGACTCTCAGTGCTAACAGTGATTTATGTTTTTTATTCCTGACCAATCAGCAGGCAGAACAGAATTGCTAATTACAGCTGATCCAAAAGCTTGCCTACTGAACAGGCAGTGATTAGATCTTTTCAGTGATTATTACTGAAGAGAGGTTTTAGATTCTTGAAAAAAAATAAAGGGAAGCAGTGTGCTGAACATGTGTAAGAGGAAGGAGATAAAAGCGTAGTGCTATTCGATGTGTTACGCAATTCTTCTGTCCAGGTAATCAGCAGGATACAGTTTCTCTAGGGTTTGTGCACAGGGGCAGAAGAGTTTGGCAGGAAATAAAGGCTCTGGGTTTGACAGGATTAAAACTTTACCCTGCCGAATCTTAAAAGCACGCCCACTCAGAACTGATGTCATATTTTGTGACACACCCACATTTCCCATGTATTGTCTTAAAACACCCATTTACATATTTAGACTCAATGTAACATGATTATTTCCGTGTATTGATGTGGTTCTGCACATCGCAGACGTGCCCAATTAGAATTATTCTCATCTTCATATGACTGAAGAACACGCCTAAATTTCTTGCTTAAAGTATGGCTTATGGCTTATGGGTACACTCACATAGGTACCTATGTTCTGTCTTTAGGGCGCACACATATCCCCTATATACTGTCTAAAGGACACACCCACACCTTATAATGTTACACCTTATACCCTATATACTGTCTAAAGAACACGCCCACACCTTATACTGTCTTTAATACACGCTTACATCCCTTTATACTATTTTAAAGACATGTCCACATTCCTCTATGTGCTGTATTTAGGACACGCCTACATACTCTATATACAGTGTTAAATTTTGGGCTTAAAGACACACCCACACAGTTTCTCATGCAAGGCTACTGCACTTTTAGAAGTGTGTGTTTAAATAAAACTCCAGGTTGTTGTGTCAATTGTGTTTAATTGGAGCGTTTGTGCAGAACTGATTTTTTCTTCCCGAAACACTTTAACAAGCAGAATGAAGTAGCATGCTGTTCTCAGGATCTGCTCAAAGAGCGCCATGCTACTGGACCTACAGTCTACTGGAAGAACAATGATCTCTGATTGAAAGCCACTCAGTTCTTACACATGCAGAAACTCGCCACTCGAGGGTCAATTGACAACGTTTCACGCTTCATTTTCTCTTAATGAGAAATCCCATCTCTTGACTTTTTTTTCCTCCACTTCCTGTTCGTCCCTCTTGACCTCTCTGCCTTAGTTTATATTTTTGTTCGGAAGGAAACTAAATTTATTTTGGAGCTGTGATTCGAGGACTTAGGGGGTCATGTGTATAAATGCAGATTCAGTATTTGTAATAATTACAGCTTTCAACTCCAATAATTCAGACACAAAACATCAGCCAAGTCAAAACTCACATTTCATTCATCGGTAAACAGCGCTCCTTTCTTCCTTAACTTTACCTCACTGCTGGATACAGATCACCCCCCCCACCTCTTTCTCTTTCTGTCTTTCTGTCTCTCGCTTGCTTTCTTTCGCTCTCTCTCTCTCTCTCTCTCTCTCTCTCTTCTTCCTCTCTCCCTCCCTCTCTGTCTGTCTCTCTCTCTGTCCCTCTGTGTATATATATTTTTTTATATATATATAGTTATATTTGCTTATTCAAACCCAGGCTGCTTTGGGTCTGAAATGTGTGGAAGACATTTAAAAGTGAGGAAGACAGGGGAAGTGGTAGCGCAGTGGTTGTTGGACTATTAACTTGAGGACCCGTGTTCGATTCCCAGCTCCACCATGCCACCACTGCTGAGCACCTGAGCAAGGCTCTTAACCCCCAGTTGCTCAGTTGTATAACAAGGAATATTGTATGTCACTCTGGATAAGAGCGTCTGCCAAATGCTGTAAATGTAAGACAGTAAGGATTAAAACAGATGAGTGTGTGTGTGTGTATGTATGTGTATATATGTTTGAGTTCAGTTTATGTGTGTGGTGTGTGTGTGTGTGTGTGTGTGTGTGTGTGTGTGTGTGTGTGTGTTACTGACTGTCTCTCAGTGTGTGACATGCAGAGACGTACTGTAGAAAACTACTCTTCTTCTTTTTCCTAAGTATATTTCTTGTATTTTTTACACTCAGTGAGAAAGTGAGTCTGTAGCTCATCAGTGTGTGTGTGTGTTTGGGATCAGTCACTGTTTTCAGGTAATCCGCTACAGTGTACTGTCGATTTAGGGCCAGATAGCACTGCATTGTACTCTGTGCTTGTGTGTTTGTTCCAATGTGTGATTTGGTTGTGTTATTGTAGTGTTATATTTTGTTGAGGTCTGATTGTTTTGGTGTGTGTCTGCTCTTGATGTAGAAGTGTGTCAGTTTTGTGTGAGTGTACTAAGATTCAGTGTCAGTTGGGTACTCTTTCTTCCTCTTTCCCAATATCTTTTTATCTTTCTACCCCTCACTTATTCTCTCCATAGTCTCCATCTCTCTCTTTTCTCTCTCTCTCTCCTCTCTCTCTCTCTCTGTCTCTTTCTCTCAGTAAGATCGATTAGAATAACATTTCTGTTGCTATTTTCGGTCACTGTATCTAGAGAACACTCACATGGGATCGTTCTTCCTTTTTATATTTATTTTTGCAGCTATGACATTACTCTGATTCTGATCAGAAGGAGAGATCAATAATAAACTCCTATAATATAATAAAGAATGCAGCTGTCTAAAAATAGTGTGTGTGTTATCGTGTGTGTGTGTAAATAAAAGAGATATTGGGTTTTATACTCTATGTATGTGTCTGTTTTTGTGTGTTGGTGTGTGTGTTACACGTGTGTATTTGGAGCTGAATACAATATACTACCACCAAGGAGCAGAATGTGTGTGTGTGTGTATAAAAAATAGAACAGGTATTAATTTGTTACTTATTGTGTGTGTGTGTGTGTGGGGGGGGGTGTTTACTGTACTACTGTTTCAGCACTATAGATCGCGATTAAAAAAAGATATTGGGTTTTATGTTCAATGTGTGTGTGTGGGGGGTGTTTTAGTGAGTAGTGTTTCTCTCTCTCTCTCTCTCTCTCTCTCTCTCTTTCTGTCGCCCTCTCTCTGTCTGCTGTTCTGGTGCTGAAAGCTTTGTTGTACTCTATGAGGACACAAACGCCATGAGTGCACTAAAAGCCTCAGCTTGAATTCAACCCTTTCAAATTTGATTGGGTTATTAAGCAAAATTTGGAATGCGACCCAGGGACAGTGAACAATGATAATTGGATTCATCTCACTGACCTTCACCATCCTCCTACTCACTGTTCTCACTTCTCTGAGACACCCAATGAAATAAGGCGAACAAGATAAGCCTGCAATTCAGATTCGTCCCCTGCAGCAGTGATGGTGTTTAGTGATTTGTGACACGGCCACACACTCCCAGAGGAGAGTAAAATTGCACATCCATATTCCAAAGCTCCAGCTCTCTTCCTGCAGAGCCAGATGTCTCCTCAGGTTGAAATCCGTAGAAATATGTTGGGAGATAAACTGGAAAATGTAGCTGTGAAAAAGAGAGTGCATGGTTCATCAAATTTATGTTTTAAATGTGTAAAAAATTAAGTTACCGGATTAAAAGAAAAAAACGTTTCATTTTCTGGATGACTTCATCACAACATAATGGAGGAATTTTATCTGATCTTTTTTACTTCTTTGCCCAATTCTTGTTCATTGAGGTTCACAGGCATTAGTTTATGCATGGCTCTCTGAATCTCACTTGGTGGTTTTAAGGTTTTGATCTTGTTTCAAGTTCATGCTTAATGTTTTGATTTCTTGTTTTTTGTTCTTTGTTTAGGATACTTGTTCTTCTTGTCTTCCTGTCACATGATTCCCCTAGTCCTTGTGTTTTGTTTTTATTGGTTAGTTTGGTCATGTGTTGCCTATTGTGTTCAGGTGTCTCTTCTCTAGTTAATGTGTTTTCTGTTAGTCTTGTGTGTATATATATAGCCCCTTTGTAGCCCTCTTTGTGGATGATTCTTTGTATTTCACTGTCTTGTGAGTCAATGTCAAAGTTTATGCTAGTGTTTATGTTAGGTCAAGTTAACTTAAGTCTAGTCAAGTTAAGTAAGTTTAGGTCTGTGATTTATCACTTTATAAATAAACGACACCCTTTGGTCTAAATACGTCTTGCCACAGTGGGATGCTGGAAGGTGAACCCATGATTTCTTCTAATCAGCAGTCCAGCACCTTAACCATTTAACTTCTACATGGGCAAGTGTTAGAGCCTGATCAGGAACCAGACTATGCTTTTCCAATCTAAAAGTTTAGAGCCAGTGTCCAAATCTGGATGGAACCCATGATGTCAGTAGGAGTTTCCTTTATAGACCATAGTACTACCTTCAAAAGCAATACAATTTTTAAGTAAAGTAATTAAATCATTCCATTCAAAAAAGAATCCAATGCTTTCTTATCATCAGGACCACACACTAGAAAGTAGTGTGAGTGTTTACAAGGGGATAGTGATACACCACAATTACAGAGTTTAAAGGATTTTTTGTTGTGACTCTAAATTCTCTATAATAAGATTCAAGAAACTCTTCAGAAACATGAGAACAACAGAAACACAAAAGCACCAGAAACACGAGGACACCAGAAACACGAGGACACTAGAAACACAGGGACACCAGAAACTGGGCACTAGAAAGGGCACTAGAATCATGATAACAACTTTCAGGAACAGTAGTTTCAGCATTTTATAGGGTTTCAAGGACACACAGAAATGTTTGTGTAAAAACACAGTGTGTGTCCTTATGGGCAGAGCTTCTGTAATTACACACACACCTCAACTCATTTACACCTGAACACATTTTTATACACACAGAGTGCCCAACTGCTCAAACAATGTAGAGAACGGAAAATACTAAAAAGAAGAAAAAAAAGTTTAAACAGAGAGGTAAATGCCAAAGAAAATCTAAATAAATAACTAGAAAACTAGAGATGTTTGATGGTTTTTAATGGTGTTTGATGTGCTTGATTGTTTTTAAATGTGTATGTGTTTGATGAAGAGTGTTGCTGTTTGATGGAGGCTGTAGCTATAGCTGTTTGGTGGTGTTTGATGGAGAGTGTAGGTGTTTGGTGGAGAATGTAGGTGTTTGATGGTGTTTGATGGAGAGTGTAAGTGTTTGATGGTTCTTAAAGGATAGTGTAGGTGTTTGATGGAGAGTGTAGGTGTTTGGTGGAGAGTGTAGGTAGGTGTTTAATGGTGTTTCATGGAGAGGGTAGGTGTTTGATGCTGTTTAATGGAGAGTGTAGGTGTTTGATGGAGACTGTAGGTGTTTAATGGTGTTTGATTTTGTTCTTATTTTAGCAGCTCCTTAGTGCAGGCAGGTAATAATTACTCTCTGATCCTCATTGCTCAGCTCCTTACATCACACACTTAATAAAGAGACACTTTATTTTGCCCGAGTGTGTGTGTCTGTGTGTGTGTGTGTGTGTGTGTGTGTGTTTGTGTGTAATTACAGATGTTTGAGTCTTCGATGTAAAAGTCTGACTCACTTTTAGAGAAGCTAAACTGTACAGTTGCACATTAGCACTATTCAGAGAACACACACAGACACGCACTCGTCCACCTCCACATTCCCAGCATTCAGTCTGGCCACTAGGAACTGCTGTCAGTCTGGGTCACCCTCAAACCTGCTGCTGTTCACTCATTCTCACATCTCATTCTATCTCTCTCTACCCCCCCCTTCTCATTCTTTCTCTCTCTGTCTCTCTCTCTCTTTCTCTTATTTTCTCTCTCTCTCTCTCTCTCTCTCTCTGTCTGTCTTTCTCTCTCATTTTCAAAGTCAAAAAGGCTTTATTGGCATAACCATATTTACAGTTACAGTTTTGCCAAAGCACAAAGGAACAAATAAACAAATTAAAGACAAAAATATACAGCAAATATACTGAAAAACAACAGAGAAAAACCCAGAAAAAGCAGTAGTGATATAAATAGAGGTTTATGAGACAAACAGGGCTGTGTGTGTGCGTGTGTGTGTGTGTGTGTGTGTGTGTGCGTGTGTGTGTGTGTGTGTGTGTGTGTGTGTGTTACTGACTGTCCCTCAGTGTGTGACATCTGATTTCTCTCTCCCTCTCTCTCTCTCTCTCTCTCTCTCTCTCTGTCTCTGTCTTTTTCCTGTATGAACAAGTAAAAAAAGTCAGCTGTGTAAACACTTTACCTCAATCAAAAAAGTAAAACCTGTCACAGACGAGGACATGGTGTTCATGAGAACAACCCCTTAGTACACGTACACATACACACATACACAATAGATTTATTTTCTCTACTCGTGTGTATGTTTCAGGACACACATTCATGGTATTTTTATAGAATTTATGAATTTTATATAATTTTTAGGACTGCTGGGATTTAAACCCATGAGCTCCTGATCAGAAGTCCAACACATCATGTGATGTGATGTGATGTGTACCTGTGTTTCATTGTGTTCTTCCTCCCACATTTTCATTCCATACCTGTCTATCTCTCTCTGTCGCTTTGTCTCTTTGTGTCTGTTTAAAGTTTCGGGAAATATATTTAAATAAGTCCGTTTTAACCTAAACTCTGCCCTGGAGTGCTTAGATGAGTCATGGTCCATCAGTCAAACTGTGAACTTAATCATTTAAGTGAGTCGACTTGATTATGATTTATCCTCAGGATTTGTACAGCGTAACGAATAGCTCCTATCCTGTCTATCTGTCTCTCAGCTTGTGTCTGGCTGTAGATTGCAGTTATGAGTCGGCGGGAGGCGTTAGTGGGAAACCCGGTGCCAAGTGCTGGGCCAGAGATTCGGGTCAATGGCACAGAATCCTTCTCTCCCGGAGCGGCCGCGCCTAAAGATGAGGCTTTCTCTAAACTCAAGGACAAATTCATGAACGAATTCAACAAAATCCCACGTGAGTCTGACCACACACAAACACACACACACACACACACAGATTCTGAAATAGGTAAAAAAAAAGGACAATTAGAAAAGAAAAAGAAAAAGGGGAGAAGAAACACATCATAGAAAGAAAGACTGAAGAAGGAAGAGAGCAAAAGGCAAATGAGCAGTGCGCACAGTATAACGACGAGGCAGAAGATAGAGAGAGAGAGACAGAAAGAGAGAGATCAGGGAATCAACCATTATTTATTTGAATTATTTAACGCTGACAAAAATATATTTCTCTCTGTATTGAATTCTAATGCCGTGTAATGTGATGTATGATGTAACAGTACTCAGGAAGTGATGTTGATCAAATGAGATAAAGCTGAATGAGTTGTGGGCGTGGCCTCACTCTGACTTACACAGTAACGTATAAACAGACACCAGCAGAGTTTACACACACACTGACACTTTATTTTCTAGATAATAATATATAAAAATTATTTTAAGAATTAAAATCGTGTTGAATGACAGTTCAAATGTTGTTTCCTTAAAAATGAGCGCCGCAAAAATGTGAGAGAAAAGGAAGAGTCCTGGGACCTATACACACACACACCAAACACGTTAGTAATCACATTGCTATGCTGTAGATGACTCTAAAATAAAGGGTTGCCTCAGACGGATAAACCTCCCCTTTAGACCAAGCCAAAAGCCACTATTTTAAAGTGCCTTAAATTACTATTTTAGTCGCCCAACGCCATCACACACACACACTTTACACAGCAGTGACTCTTCCACATCCAAAAAATTTCAACATTTTCCCGTAGCCCTTTCTTACTCTGGTCACAGATTTATCTTTCTGAGCCACCAAGAGAAAGACTAGAGCAGTCAGCCTCCACTGCAGCCATGGTGGCCACGGACAGCTATGGTTGAGCCTGTATGTCATGGAAGACAGAGACATTAGCTGCTTACTGAATACCCTGGTTGCCTTATCATGCCTCTTCGGTGACATAGTTCAATTTGTCATCAAAGAATTTCCTCACCTGGGGATATAGAGACTTTTAGTAGCTGGCCGATGTCATTGACACCATACTCTTATCCATAGCTCATGCTATGAAGAAACTTTGTGCCCTTGAGACTTAATCATTTCATGGTTCAGACAGATGCAGGAGGACCCAGTTAACTGCACGGTTAATTCCTGCAGGAACATTTCTCTGCAGGTCTAGCAACTTTCGCCCAGCTATAGCTGCCTTCCACGCACCTCTGGGTGGTAAATCAGTGGGAAGAGAGCACACTTAATCAAGGTGCTGGCCTCGGGAATGTTGGTGGACATTTGTAAGGCTGCAGTCTGTTATTATTGATTTATTATCAGTTTATTATTAGTTTATTATCTGTTTACTATAGTCTATTTTTAGTAATTTTTTTGTTTTTTTTCAGTGTTATAAATCTGTTGATCAGCTGTGAAATTCTCACTGACAAACTACAGAAATTAACCAGGTTGCTTTTAATTGCAGCAGAGAAAACATCTGCTAAATATGTTTATTTATTCAGTTTCCTTTGAAGTGTGAGAAACTCAGGATAAAAATCTATTCTAACCCTGAACTGCTGCCCCGCAATACATCATGTGCTTAGCTCCATAAATATTCAAGCGCTTCTTGTCACCGTGTGACTAACCATCACTTTCGCTTCACGCCTGCAGTCACGCGCCTGACTGTGCGAAATCACACCGACAGGTAACGCTGCATTTTAAACATACACAGACACACTCCATCACATCACCTTTCCAATTTACACCCTCATCCCCAAAGCCAGCCCAGACAGGACTAACAAGCTAGGACAGCACTTCACAAGAATCCCTGCACTCAGATAAAGTGTTTGGAATAATTATGTAAATTATGTGATGTAAAGACAGGAAATAGTGGAGGATGTAAAGAGTCATTTAATGAGCATTTGCTTTTTTCTTCTCTTTCATTTACTCTTTTAAGATCAGTTTAGTCTGAGTTTTGTTTTAAACACCTTGCTTAGTCTCTATTGTGAGAAGTTATGTTGACCTGCACCTCGTTTAGTAATCAGTACTCTGCACTGACTGACTCTAATAATCGTTTATTAATAATTGCCCGGTTTTTAGCAGGAATATTTTTATTAGTTCCACATTAATTGTTTACATAGTAACAGATTCTCTGTCCAAAAACAGTGTGTGAGGTGTGTAGTGTGTAATAGAGTGTAGTGTGTAATGGAGTGTGTGTGGTGTGTGTGAAGTTCCCCTATGATTTAACTCTCTCATCTGGATTCTGAAGTACACAAACGATGGACACTTTACTATCCCATGATCCCGCGGGAGAGACGACGCGAGATCTTCCAAAATGAGGTGCAAAGGAAAGCAGCGACGCAGCAACTTTACAAGAGTTTAAAGTAACTTTAAATACTTCAGGCTAAAAAATTTCACTTGTTCATCAGACTGAGATAGGTCCATCATGCAGGTACAACCCTTAATTGAAGATAGCTATAAAAAAAATACGAGAGCAAAGAAGTGGTCAGGAGGCAGAGAGAAGGTACATGGAAAACAAAAACCAAGCAATCAAAACAAAAACACTAGGCAGAAATAAGAGTCAGATTTAGCAGAGATCATAATCAAACAGACATAAGAACAAAGAAAATGCTCAGGCTAGGCAAATAATACCTCGCAATGTGTAGATGCTAGGTTAAAAGCTAACCACAGGAAATGATACCGGAAATGAACTTTATTAACTATTATGTGCAGACTAACTCACAATGTAGTACAGAATTAAAGAAAAGCGAGATTTCAATAGCAGCTGTTATCTCTTTATATGTATTTACTCCCGTGATCCTCGTTTATTGTTCTTATTTTTATTTATCCTGAATATTCAGGTTTTTTTTCAGTTAATTATTCAAAATAGTTTATCCTGTTTCAACTGAAAATGACGTTCAAAACTTTGCTGTGCAGGGGAACTAGCCACAAAAAAGGCATACACTGCATACAGAATACCGCCATCCCCAAGTAAAAAGAGCAAAACACATTAGAAAAACCAATTTAACAGGGAAAATTACAGAACTATCAGCAGCTTAAATTTAAGTAAGAAATTCAGGGTAAAACATCACCCCACCCCCCCCCCCTGCTTCCCTGTGTCATGTCACGGTGCATTGCGTGTCAACAGTCAGTATTTATCCTTGTTCTTTATAAAGAACCCGTCATCTGTTATTTAGCATTTATTACCATTAAAATCTATTGATTTACTCCCGGGAGCCTGTTTATTCATATTTAGTATTATTCTATTTTTCTCAATAAGCATTCTTGATACTTTATCCTGATTACTATCAGTAATTCTCCTTGTTTATTTGTAAACATCTGCCTCATTTGTAATTGAGCATAAACTCTTTGTTACTTCCACATTAATTAGTGTTTGTTGTCTAAAAATGTGAACCATATAACTTTGTGTGTGTGTGAACTGTTAAAAAAAATTTGTTTACATGTTGAATATTACTAAGCAGGAAATCACTAAAATGAACCTATTAAAGATGAGTTGGTGTGTGTGTGTGTGTGGTAAATGTAATAGTTGCCCTTCAGTTTTATTCGTTTACACACAAAGATATTTGAGTTTGTCTCTGCCCACTATTTATTATACACAGTGACACTTTAATAAATTATATATTAAGTTGTTACCACATAAGGTTTAGTTTATGACTCGAGCCCCTTTAGTCGATCAGATCCAGACTGCTCACTCCTATCAGACTCGATCGGATTAATAATTTTTAACAGCTAAAGATTCGATGTGCAGGCTGGTGGTCATGTTCAGTGTGCTTTCACCAGTGTGTGTTCAAATTAACAGCGTTTTGGATCCAGACCAGCAAAATTGACAGAACATTCAACACGCTCACGTTTCTCAAAACCGCTTCGTTACATTGAGCTGGACGTGACGGTGCACACACACCACATTCGCACAGCCTCACAAACCAGAGAAACTAAACACTAAATTCTCTTTTTACTAAAGTCACTAAAGCTTCTTAAACATTCTCACCACTGTATCCTCTGCAAGCAGTTAATTAATTGTTTTTTTTCTTTAAAAATGTAAATCCACAATGGTGGGAATCATTTTAAAGTATTTAATTAATAAATTCATCAAGTGTTAGAAAAGTTTTGCCAAATATTATAAATACAGTTGGTCTGATACTGATTTTTAGAACTGATGATGATTTTTCTCATGTTTATGTGAGCAATAACTCATGTTTATGTGAGCAATAACATGAAAACGAAGATTACTGCTTAATTTATTTATGTTTTTAACCAGATCAAAACAACAGAACTAACTGAACAAACTTTTTTTATTTCTAACACTGTCAATACTGTAATTTTACTCCATCACAGCAAACGCAACTAAACAACTCATTATAACTAACTACAGCAAGATAAATAGAGGAATCTGAAAAAAAATCAATACAAACAATAAATCGTGATATTAAAGTGGCTTTGTCAAATAAAATTTTGAAAACAAAAAACAAGTAAAAAACATAAAAATTGATCTAAAATGAAAAAATGTAAAAATTAATTAATTCAGTTTACTTTAATAGGCACAGATTTTCAACAGAAGCAAATTAAGTTACTTTAACTGCCAGCGCTATTGTTGCCTTATCTCTAAATGATGATGTTCAGTCACGCAATTTAATTCAGAACAACCACAAGATGGAGCCGATATCACAAAACTGATATCAATAAAGAATAAAATATCTTTCTTACTGCTGTTTCCTTATTATTAATAAATGATTACAATGTGAGAAAAAAATTCTGTAACTGACCAGTTTTTTTTCTATTAAAGTTGCCATATTTTATGTTTTTTCAGATCTTTGATGTTCATAAATTTTATTATAGCAGGTTTTTGTCTGTTCAATAATTTTCCGGTAATTTTTTGACTGAGCCGGAGCTCCTGCAAGGAATAATCATTAACCTCTCAGCACAGATCCAGTCCAAGCTGTTATTACATATACAAGTACAATTATCCGAAATAATAAAGTTAAAAAAAAGCTCAGACTCCTCTAGGGGTGCCCTTAGATCCATGGAAGTAAGCTCATCAGGCATTCTCCCCACACCCGCAAACACGTGCTTTCAGGACATGCTGTGCTGTCCGTGTCCGTCCAAACTGTCACACATTAAACTGTAAAGCATCAATTTGTTTCATTTTCATGCCTGTTGACTGTCACACAATGTTAAATGTGGGACTTAATGCAGATTAATGTGAGTAGCAGCATTTTATCACTTGCTCCAGTCAGAACATTTATTTCTACATGCATTCCACTGTTTTCCTTTATTGGACCCAAGTGGAGGTGGACGACTGGCTTGTCCTGGTATTCGCCCTATTACTATTATTAAAGAATAATCTGAGCAGGAAATACAAATTCGAAATACGATTGGTGTGTTTCCAGTTTTTTTCAGCGTCTTTTCGCTATATTTTCAGCGTTTTTTTGCGATTTTTTTCCAGCAAGTCTAGAGGAATGTGTACTAGAGGTTGGGGATGTGGTGGGGCATGGGAATATTGTCTCTGTCTCTCAACGTCTTCCGCATGAACAGCGCAATAGTTCCTAAATAATTTAGACAAAATTACTGAGCTGATGCAAAAAGCAATAATTGTTAATAATAAGTACTGGTTTCCCTCCCCTCAGTTCTCCTGATAAAAAGGTCATGTTGTCCAATGTCCCTCCTTTTAGTAGTGATGAGGCAATTGCTAAAGAACTGTCTCGGTACAGGCAAACTGTATGTTTCCCCCATAAAAAAAATTCCACCTGGTAAGTCCCCAGTAGTCAAGCACTTGGTGTCTTTTAGGGGAATGGTTTTATAGTTCTTAATGAAGGTCTTGACAAGCTAACTGTGGCTTTCAAGGTCAAAGGTCAATCTTCCTGTACCGGTTAGTATTGTTTGTTTGTCAATTTAGGATTGAAAAATTTGATTACAACATCTTTGTTTCCACAGATGCTGAAATAAAATGTTTCAAATGTGGGCAGATAGGGTATTTTGTTCATGCCTGTTCAAAAGAAAGTCAGCCGTTAGCTAATCTGAGCAGGAAAATTTGAAATACTAAAAGACAGGCCCCGGTGTCTCTAAGTGACCGGGGCAAGACGCAACTGAGCCTGCTGGATCCGTTCTCCCTATGGCTACAGCTTGGCCCACTGATGAAAACCCTGTAACTGCAAGGCAAAAAGCAGGCTAGAAAAGATACGAAGGTGGAGGAACCTGAATTTGACAGTGATGCAATGTCAGACTCACTGTTTAATCTATACTCTCGAAAAGAACCGTTAAATGTGTTTTATGTATCAGTTTTTGTAAGAGTTGTAAGAGTTTTTCCCAGACCAAAAACAGTTTGTTCATGACATAAAACATTTCAGAAGAGAAGGTGCGTTTACAGATCCAGAAATTTTTATATTAAAGAAGATAACAAAGGTCAATAAGGAGAACTCAATTTTTAACGGGGGGCTTTTAAAAGTAAATGCGTTTTATAAGAATGAGGTTTTTGTTTTTATCTGTGTGTATGCTTCCACCAGTGCAGTGGAGAGAATGAGTCTTTTAGACAAGCTCAACAATGGTATTTTAAACTGCAACATTGAAGAGTTTTTAATTTTGGGTGGTGATTTTAATTGTACAATGGACAATCTAGACAGGAATCAAGCAGAAACGCATCCTGCATCCTGCAAGCGCTTATGGGAGTTGGTAGAGAGCCACAATCTCTGCCACATATGAAGAAATCTAAATAAGAAACAGAGACAGTGCACGTGGAGACACGTGGCCACAGGAGCGCGAGGGCATATTGAAGCCCTCAAAAGTAAAAAAGCAAAAATGAACGACCTGTTGGATACCACAGCACTTTAGTGTTACTAAGATGGATGCTTCTTCCTAGTTCTTCTTCAGTTTAGAACAAAAGAATGGACAGAAAAGATTCATGCATGCTGTGAGAACAGAATCAGTAGATCTCATGTCAGAGCCTACTGAAATTCACAAGCAGACAGTAAGCTTCTATTCAAAGCTATATAGCACTGAAAGGTAGGGGACAGAGGTAGTGGAGAAGAGCTTCCTCGAAGACCTACCTAAGCTCACAGAGCCAGTGGCCAGGGTGCTGAACAGAGAATTAACACTGGCCGAGATTCAGAAGGCTCTACGGGAAATGGAGAACGAACGGGCACCAGGCATAGATGGTCTCCAAGTTGAGTTTTACAAGATGTTTTGGGCAGCAATAGGGCAGGACGTGCTAGAGGTCCTACAAGACAGTTGTGATAGGAGGTCAACTTCCGTTGCAGGAGAGCCGTCCTGACCCTGCTGCCGAAAAAGGGAGACCTGACCCAAGAACTGGAGCCTCGTGTCAATACTTTGCACTGACTGCAAGCTGCTGTCAAAAGCATTAGCGTCCAAACTGAGGAAGGTGATGGAGCAGATCATTCACTTTGACCAGTACCAGGTCGATTTCAGATAATAGATACCTAATTTGTGATATTTTGGATGTCTCCAGGCATTTGGGTTAAAAGACTGGTTTGATTTTTGAAAACGGCTTTTGACTGGGTTGAGCATGAATACTTGTGAAAGGTGCTAGAAAGCTTTGGGTTCAACCCTGGTTGTATAGCCATGATCAAGGTGTTGTACAGTGAAAGTGAGAGTGTACTAAAGGTTAATGGTGGTTTCACATAGGAATCCGGTCCCTGCCAACCAGCTCCTACATCACTGGAGATCCACACTAAACGCAAAGGAGCATATTCAAGGAGTACAAAAATTCGGTGAGATCGGTTCTACAGAGGAGGAACCTTTTCCGAAGCTGGGCTTCGCTTCTGACCTTGATGGTTGTGGGGGTCCCCTGCTGAAGTGCAGGGATAAGGTGGAAATGGTTTTTGGGACAGTGTCGGGGAAGCTTCTTTATAGGGCCTTTGTCACCTTTATAGGGCCTTTGTTTTAAACAAGAAAAAAATGAATGGGAGGGTAGACACCAAGTGGAAAAATAAGTTTGTTTTTAATGATGATATTAAACCAGAGTGGAGGGCATTGTACAAACCACTGTTAACTAAAAAAGCTGCCGACCCTTAATGAAGAGTTTTATATGGTATTATCTCTGTGAATGCTTTAATTTGCATTTTAAACCCTAATATTTCACATGACTGCCCTTTTTGTTCATAGAGGGAAACTGTTTTTCATTCTTTTACACACTGCTGTAGGTTACAGTCACTGTTTGTGCTTTTAAAAAGTATCTTAAGTTCTTTTAATGTGACTTTTACTCCTCAGTGTTTAATTTTTGGGTTTATATACGTCCGGAGCAAGAGGTTATATGTGCCAGCTAACTAATTTTATTTTTGGTGAAGCAATAATGGCAATATACTTGAGCTTAAAATACAGACTGTAATGCCATTAGAATCTTCTCAAGACTTTTAAAATCTAAGATTTTTGTTGATTTTAATTTTTAATTTAAAGTTGTTCAAGGCTTTGTGGTGCTGTGAAAAAGCTCTTTGCTCAGTAAAAAAAAGAAAGAATTTTACTTTGCACCAGAGCTAGGCTAAATGATCATACCTACCCCCATTTTAACTGTCATTGTCTAAGTTTATTAATGTCTATTTATTTATTTATTTATTCAACTGTTATCTATTTATTTGACTAAATGGGCTAAATGGATTAAACAGGCTGTCTTTTACAATTTTTTTATTTACACCAGAAACTCTTGCCAGACAGACGACAAATCCGCTATTTTCCAGCTGCCACATCTGATAAGTGACACAAGATATGCTGTGTAAATGTGTCCTTCAAAGCACGAGTGGAGAGTCTTTGGGAGGCAGTAGGAAGATTTTTAGTGAAACAGTTCTAGTTAGCCAAGGATGCGAATCCAGCTGTAAGACACATCTATGCCTTCTATCTGTATGTGTGTGGGTGTGAGTGTGTGTGCAGTCAAACAAGAGATAAGCGATGTTTCAGATGAAAGCACATGCTAGCTAGACGTTCCTTTAGGAAAACACACACTCGCACAATGGAGTTAATTAGCAAACGCTTCAGTGGCATGCAGGGACTTTTAATTAAGGAACACAAAAGTTTCTTTCTGAGGGACGCGTCAGTGACGGCGCTAACTACAGACAAGTAGAAGAT
The DNA here is from genome assembly GCA_005784505.1 of Bagarius yarrelli. Taxonomy (NCBI): domain Eukaryota; kingdom Metazoa; phylum Chordata; class Actinopteri; order Siluriformes; family Sisoridae; genus Bagarius; species Bagarius yarrelli. Next base: position 68,478 of record VCAZ01000337.1, read on the forward strand.
CTGCAGCACTGTGTGAACGTCCAGCGCATTAACATTGTTTTTATATGTCAGCGAAAATAAAACAAATAAAACAAATGAAAGAAAGAAATGCAGAATGATGTCATCAGTGTAAAACAGTCATCATCATCATCACTTGGACGGTGTACTAACTGTTTAGTGATCTTTAATGATGTTTAAGGGGGTTTGGGTAATTTGTTGTTTAGAGCGGATGATGTAAGAGAGAAAGAAAGAGATCATGTGTGTGAAAGAGAAGGGTCTGATGGTAATTATGGACTGAGTAATTGTTTCTCTAAGGAAAATCTCTGATTGACAGGAATGACATTCAGACCGGCTCCTGACTCCAGCTGTGAGATAAAGTGTGTGTGTGTGTACGTGTGTGTATGTGTGTGTGTGTGTATGTAGACAGCAGCTCAGACAGCTACAAACAGACAGACAGGTACAGACAGCTACAGACAGACAGGCAGTTACAGACGGACAAAAAGCTACAGACAGAGAGCTACACACAGACAGCCACAAACAGACAGCTACTGACAGATATACAGCTTCAAACAAACAGCTTTACACAGACAGCTACACACAAACAGTTACACACATACAGAAAGCTACACACAGATAGTTACAGACAGAAATCTAAAAACAGACAGATACACACAGACAGACAGCTACAGATAGAGAGCACAAACAGAGAGCTAAAGACATAGCTACAGGTAGACAGCTACACAACAACAGAGAGCACAGACAGACGGCTAAACAAAGACAGATATCGACAGACAAACAGCTAAAGAAAGTGTTAGTTTGTGATTGTGGGCAGCAGATAATTATAACAAAATGTAAGATTAGCAGGTTAGCTAAAAATCTAGCAAAAGGACAGAACAGAAGAAGAACAGAAAAAGAATAAATGTAACAAACAAAAATATAACGTGTTAAAAACAAAAATAAAAACGAAACTAGTGGAGTGAAAACACACATAATGAGCTTTTAGACTGAGGAGACCAAATCAGCGAGAAGAGAAAATCACTTGCAAAAAGGAAAGTAAAACTAAAAGGCTAAAGTACAAGCAGGAGTTTTCTCTTGATTTTATTCATTTATTTATCTGTGCCTCGTCACTCATCATTCACCAAGCCAAGTTGAGCACATCTTTGCTCACTGTTCCCTCACAGGAAAACAAGCATCGGTTTTAAAACACTACATTGATTTTTTTTCTTCTCCAATGCAGGTCGACCTCCTGAGAGCAGAACAACTTCCAGTAAAGATCAAAAGCACACAGCAACTGTACAAAGGAAAAATAATCGATTTTAAAGATTTTTTTAAAGAAAGAAATACAAAAGGTTTGCGTGTCACACTGCGAGAATAAAATTTTTCTTCAATCCATCACTCTCTGTCCCTCCATCACTCTACATCACTTCATCACTCTCCATCACTCTATCACAATCCATCCCTCCATCACTCTCCATCACATCCCTATCACATCTATCCTTCTATCACTCCAATCCCTCATCACTCTCCATCACTCTATCACAATCCATCCCTCCATCACTCTCCATTTCTCCATCACTCTTCATTCCTCCATCACTCTTCATTCCTCCATCACTCCATCATCATTCCCTCATCATCTCCATCCACCACGCTCCATTTCTCCATCACCTCTTCATTCCTCCATCACTCTTCATTCCTCCATCACTCTATCACAATTCATCCCTCCATCACTCTCCATCCCTCTATCACTCTCCATACATTTGTTACTCTATTACTTTATCACAATTCATCACTCTCCATCGCTATCTATCACCTCATCACTCTTTATTACTCTGTCACTCTACATCCCTCCATCACTTTAGTTTACATCATCACTCCAACACTCTACATTACTCCATCACTCTCTATTGCTCTCTACCTCTCTATCACTTTATCACTTTAGTTTCCTTTATTACTCTACACCACTCAATCACTTTTAATTACTCCATTACTCTACATCACCTTATCACACTATATCACTCTATTATTCTGAATCACTCCCTCACTCTCCATCACTTCATTATTCTTCATCACTTTATCACGCTATATCAGTCCATTACTTCAGTTCACTCCATCACTCTACATCACTCCATCACTCTCATCACTCCTCATCACTTGATGACACTATATCACTCCATCACTCTATCACTTTCCACCACACCATCATTCTTCATCATCCAGTATTCTTTGTGATATTTTGGTGTTTCTCCTGTTTGATCTTTGTTAAATGTGGTTTGTTTGTTGTTGTGTTTGTCAATAGGACTGTGCCGTATCCCTCTTGTTGCTCAGGTTACTCTGGATCATTAGGTGTTTGCAGAAGTTGTAATTATTTAAAATTATTTTTAAAACACGGATGTAGCACACTCAAAGGAGTGTACTGGTTGTTATCGACGTGTTGGACTGTATTTAGTGGTTGCTTTTAGACGCAGTGTGTCTCCTATTTGTCAGGAGGCATGTCAGAAGAGCTAAAGCTGGAAGCTGTATTTAGTAATGTAACTCTTGGTAAGTGTTTACTTCCTATTGGTCTTTTGTTAGGTGCTGATGAGAGGCGTTGAGCAGCAGGGCCTGCAGACCTCCATCCTGCCTAAGTGACATTTTTAGATGTTTTCTTACCTCAACAGGAAAGAGCGATTTTGGACAAGCAGCTCCATCACTGATTAAAAAAAGCTGCTGATGTTTGGGACAATCATGTTAGAAACCTGAAAAGGTTTCTCCTTCTGGCCAAAGCAGAACACAGCAAATGTTTTTGCCTCTAAATTGTCTGATGAAACTCGTTGGAAAGCTTAATCATCTCCGGTCATGTGAGGTTCAATAAGCTGCGCCGTCTTGACAGCAGTCTTCTTGTTTTGTTCAAAGAGCTGCAGCTCTGACCATTCAGCTTTACAAACGTGAGAAATGCTCTCTAGGTACAGGACTCTTCAAGAAAATGGCTGCTAAACCAGTTCCAAAAATAGAAGCCACACACAGGCTGATAAAGCAGCACAACACAGACGTTACACTCTTAATGCTTTGCTAATGTAATCAGATGTTATGCAAGTCATCCAAACTCATGTTCAAACCTGAACTTACAAATGAAATACAGCAGCTATTTAGTCACAGGTTCGGTCTATAGGTGCCAACTTCTCAGATATTTTATAATGGCAGCCATTTTGGCCCTATTACGAGTCCAATTTTAAAACGTAGAAGTTATCAGTGTGGTAACGGTCAATGCACCAACAAATAATCATCCTCATAGTCTCATGTTCATATTCAAATTTGTATGGCATTTGGTATACATCCTAATCCAAAGTGACTTACATTTATCTAATTCTTATCCAGTTTAGCAGCTTTTTCGATCAGCAAATCAACAACTTAAACACTGAGCTACCACTCTCCAGTACTACCACAGAACAATGGGATTCTAAAATCTGATTGATGTTTTTACATACATTGTTTGCGCATAATGTCATTTCTGGTTTGCAAGATGCAGAGTATTTTTTTTTTTGCATCGCAATTACTAGAAACTCAAAATTCCGATGTGTTGTTTTAAATGTGAATACATGTTAAACTATATAAAATAAGATTTTATTGTTGCTTATAAAGTGGAACATTTTCAAAAAAATTTAAAAACAATGGAGAAAAATGTCTTTAAAACCTGCATCTGCGGTCAGGAGGATCAGAGTCCAGTTTATAAAAGTTAATATAACTTGCATATGCTGTCTATATGTCTATATATATATATGATAAAATTTTTCTGTACTTTGCATAGTTAAAACATAAGTGACATCCAAGCTAACGTTAAAGTGAGAGTGAAACCTGTGCTCTGAACACTGTTGGACGTCTGATATAATTCTGCCTTATATATTCACTTCATCGTTACTTTATTCTACGTTTCTGGATTTATATATTTAAAACAATAGTGTGCTTGTGAAGCACACAACAGGTAACAGTTCTCCATAATATAGACGATGGAAAATCAGTTCCCTTTCATGAAATTCCACTGAACTCAAATGATTTTCCATCTAGTTTTGTGAGAATCCCTAAATTTATGATTAATGAAACTTTCATAAAGTAAAGGAAACAACAGTAACAAATCATTTAAATAAATAAAAATTCTCTACTCTTCATGATGGTATAATGAACATGTTTGCTGATTTCTGGTTCTATTTTTTCTTTTTCTAAGGAAAAAGATCCTGAAAACCTAGATTTCTTAGAACAAAGAACCTTGGGTAGATAGAAACCTGGGACAATGACCATTTTGTCTCTGAGAAGATCCATTCCTTAACACACTGATTTTTTTTCACTGCAGTGCCATCATGGGCCATTGTGGCCATAGCGTTTGTGGCCGTGGTCCTGGTCGTGTCCTGCTGTTTCTGTGTCTGCAAAAAGTGGATCTTCAAGAAGAAAAACAAGAAAAAGGGCAAGGACAAGGGCAAGAATGCCATTAACATGAAGGATGTGATAGAGGGAGCCAAGACGGAGGTAATAGCACTGCAGAGCCGTTCGTTTTTAACTGGCAGTCCATGCATGAGGAGGTCGATGCTCAGTTAATTGCTCAAACTTTCTATTTAATTCACTTCACTGCTCACTGTGTTTCTTTTAAAACTGATCCCCTGATTGTTAACGCTGTTGTATAACTGCTGAATTTAATTACAGGATTGAAACCCTGGCATGGTAACAAGCCTGCTTTCTGCTAGCTCATAAGATACTTTTATGCGTCAAAAGTTTTAGCCTTTGATCACTGATATACACTGAAGCTGGATCCACCCGGAGAAATGACGCTAGCTCATAAGCAAGAGCCGAGGATAAAGAGCACAATCCGCACCCAGGAATTATAGCGCAATTTGTGACGACGACACTCTGACCTTGCTTAGCATATTAATTGACATGGAACACCCGCTCAACACACTTTTGAAGAATAATTAAACAAAGTTGCCATAATTTGCTGTGTAAAGATTTGGAAAGCCGGAATTGCTTTAATACGGATCTACACACTTTCTCACACATTTGCACACAAAGCAGACACTTGAATCAATAACTTGATTAAAGCAGTATTTGTTTAGGTTCAGTCCAGGTTTAAACATGTCCTCTGACTCCAACCCCAGACAGACCCAGGATTTAGCAATGAGCATTTGTGGACTAATTTTAAAAGTGTCTGCCAATTTTCTCACTTATTTTAATACTTATAACACAATGATGTGTGATTTGAGATGGAATCCAGGTGGGTCAGTCTAAAGTGAAATACTAGCAAGGCCATAGCATTTACATCACTAGTGCTGATCACGGCTCATAACAATGCTAACAGCGAGGCATTTGAACCAAAGCCTTTGGTATGTGATGGTCATTTCTCCTGGTGCACCCGTACATGTGTTTGCCCGGTGTGTTTGTGCAGTGTTTTTTAATTTGTGTTTCTTCCTTCTATGTCCTTCCTTATCTGTGTTTTGATGACTTGTCGGGATTGGCCCTGGCGGTAGGTTCCTCATTGCTGTTGAATCTTCCTTGGCCTGCTGCGATGATGTTGTTTAGCCTCTTGAATTAAAGCCTTAGAGAGAAAAGTGTAATTCTGCATACTGTACATCTCTACATTATATATATGTGTGTAATGCTAAAGACCCACATATATACGCCTAAATCTCGACACACAAATTAATGAAACCAAAGCACACAGGTAACTCTCGGGCTGAACCACATGGATTTATGTTTAGAAAATGTTTAGACACAAGTTTTCTAATTGCTGCTCCTAATTTTACCCACTTTAACTTTTATTTGAGCAATCCATCCGGTGGGAAAATACCACTCAGCTCATTAGGTGGACAAATTATGCATAGATACTTTTTCATGATGTCCACAAACCTTTGATGCTCTTTTAAGAATTCCATTTCTTTTCCCAGGCTTTTTTTAGGAAACCACAGAGAATACTGATGAGCAGCTGGAATTGTTAAGATCTTTTTCCTGTTTTATGGATTCTTTGTGTGGTTATGTTGTTATGTTAAAGCAACACGGAAAACTTCCACCAGACTTTCCATTAATTGGCAGAAGCTTTATTTTAAATCTGATCCAAACCAAACTATAGAAACTTTTAGCCTTGGAACCCAGCAGGTCTTAACATGATCGAACATCAGCACAATAAAAGCACACCACAGCAAGTGCTACAAAGCAGATGTTCCAAATCCCAGGATGAGTACGAGTTTTAACTCTGGATTGTTATTCTGGTGTAGTTTCTTACAGAGGAAAGATTTTTAATGTTTCTACTGGAGCTAAGTGGCTAAAAGTTCCACCAGTTTCTGGGTTGCAAAATCATTATACACACAATATAAATGATAACTGTCAGTTTTACTGAAAGAAACTACTTCAGAAAAACATTCCAGAGCAAAGTTTGTCATCTTATCAAAAAAAAATCACAATTCTTATGTCTACAAATCTCCAAAAAACAGACAACATGAAAAGTTCAAAACACTGTAACAAAGAGGTATTGAGGTAAAAATTTTATTAGCTGTTAAGGTCAAAGCTGAAGGACAGAAATCGATTTGGTTCAGCCTTTTTTCCTCTCACAAAATATTAACCTAACAGCTGCTAAGAGCTGATAGGTCTCATCTTTCTTACCAGCCCTTTTGTTTGTTTCTTTGTTTGTTTGTTTAAACCACTTCCTGTTAGCATGATGCAAAGGGTTCAGGGGTTAATTAAAAAATTTGCTGTTTTGGGGATTTGAGAATGCCATGCATGCTTTACTGACAAATCTAGTTTAAGATTGAGATTGAGATTAAGATTTTTCACTCAACTAAATGAGAGTTTTAGCACGCTTTCGTTTTTATGCTGCAGACTAGCCAAAACCAAGCGAATGAAAGCATACTGACACCGCACTCCACATCCCTTCATGCCTGAAACCTCCACACAATCGATTTGGACCTGCTTCAGAGAAGCTAGATTTCCTAAAATGCTTGCGTCCCCCATTACCATTCATCCTTTTTCCGAAGTATTAAATTGATTGATTGATTGATTGATTGATTGAATATGGATGACTCTGCAGAGGCACTTACAGTTTGCTGATGGGGCTGGGATAAATAGGGGGGTCCACAGTTTGAGGTTGGAGCATGTTGTGGCGTTGATCACTGTGGTGTTTTTAGTGCGCGACTCCTTTAAAAGAGGTTTAAACAGGAGACCATGACTTGGCGGTTCAGCTCCAGGAAATTGGCGGCAAGCGGACTGACTCTTGGTGGATGTCTCCTTCAGGCTCTGAAGGATGAAGATGAAGTGGAGACCGGACTCTCGGAGGGGGAAAAGGAAGCCGAGCCTAAGGAACAAGAAAAACTTGGCAAATTGCAATACTCACTGGATTACAATTTCACAGAGAACACGGTAAGGTCATGTCTCATTGTGCAAGGAAAGTAGCTGTGTTTTCTGTTTTGTGTCTATTTGTTATCTGGCGATGGAAAGTCTGGACTGCACAGCAGCTTTTATTAGCCGAGAGAATGTTTGACTGAAATGTCAAGCCACCAATCACAGTTGGCATTGTTTAGCATCATAAAGTCATCATAAAGTCATCGTAAAGTCAAGGTAAAACAATGAAACAAACACGTCTATTGAATTTAAACATCAAAGTGACCTATAAAATTCTGAACATCTTTAAAGTTTTCTCCACCTAAATCTTTACTGTTCTTGCCTGATTGGTTGTTAGTGGTAGTGGGAAGTTGGGGGTCAATGATTTGGTTGGACGGCTAATTAGTATAGAATGGTTTCAATTTCCAGTACTAACAAGCTGCCACTGCGTGGTCCCCCAAGCAAGGCCTTAACCCTCAACTGCCCAAATGTATGAAAAAAATTTTTTTTTACAAAATAAAAACACATATGACAGATTAACAAATAATAATGAATCATAATATATTGTTTTTTTGTACTTTCTTCTGATTAATTTAAAGAATGCATCATGTAAACGTGTGTCCTGGTGATATCACACGATGCGTCTCGGAACATACTTGCACAAAAATCGCGTGCTTGAAAATGTATTAAACTAGTAAAAAACAGTAGTGAGGTTTACCAGTGTTAGCTCTCGTCCCTGTCTAAATGTCCGAACTAAAAGAGTGATTGATTTCGTATCGTGTTTTGGGATCAAGTTGCTGTAAACAGCCCTAAATGAAACTCTTGCGTGCCTGTAAACATACACACTGCTATTGAGTTATTTGTGATGGGGACAATTCATCCTACACTTATCATACACTCTTCTTACACTCTTTTTGTTTTGTCTCCTTAATTCAGCACCACTTGAAAAAATGCTCTAAGATCATAAAAAGTTTGTAAAAAATTTACATTTTGACTTAAATTATGTCTCCATGATTTTATTTACACACTGGATATATTATTTATTTGAATTTTATTCATTGGAGTCTGTGCTACTTTCACTTGGTGGATGGATGGATGGATAAAAGAATGAGTTCATCAATGAGAACAGAAAGTTTCTTCTGGAAACAGATCACCAGACACACACTGCACTTCTGTTATGTGAATTTAACTGAAGAAGATACATTGAGTTCATGGTGCAGTAGATGTTAGAACCGGACTGAAGATGACTTCTAGAAAACTTTTAAGAAAGACAGCTGTTAGATCAGATCGATTTTAACTGATTGTGTAAGTGAGCACAGACAAAATAAGAAAGAGACAAACAGAGTTTGTCTGGAAAAGTAAGAGAGAAAGGGAAAAAGGGAGAGAGAAAGAATGAGAGACACGGACAGACAGCTGTTATATCAGGTTAATGTGAAGTAATTGAGTCTGTAAGACAGTGAGAGAGACGGACTTACAGGCAGAGAGCTGTTAGACCAGGTTGATGTTCACTGTTTAAGTGACAGACAGACAAAATAAGAGAGAGAGAGAGAGAGAGAAAGAAAGAAGAAAAAAAGAGAGAAACAGCTAATATATTAACTTAAGTTTGAGTGATTGAGTGTGTAAGTGAGATAGTCGGACTAACAGAGAGAGAGAGAGAGAAAGCTGTGTGATTGACAGGTCAATTTGAGCCTTGTTTTCTGCTTGATGATCAATCACACCTGTAACGAGTGTGTATGTGACCCTAACCACCATGTCAACCCTTAGAACCTTTATGTGTTTAACTTATTTTGATTTCTGGAGGGTTAATTTCCTTTCATCACTGATACATGAAACAAGCACAGAACCAGACACACCAACAAATACACGCATCAACACACCCATTATATTATATACAGTAACTGACAACTGGAGACAGTTACAGTGTTACAGAATAACATAGTTTCTCTATAAATCAACGCTACTGAGTGGATAAATTACAAGTCCGATATATGTGATGTTTTGGATGCAGTGTGTTATAGTGTATTGTGTATGTGATTTGTGTAATATGTCCATTGCGTCTGGTGTTTGTAAAGTGTGTGTGTGTGTGTGTGTGTGTGTGTGTGTGTGTGTGTTGTGTGTGTGTGTGTGTGTGTGTGTGTGATGGCTAATGTCTGATCTCTGCTCCTCAGCTGATGGTGGGGATCATTCAGGCGGCTGAACTTCCTGCTATGGACATGGGCGGGACTTCAGATCCGTATGTGAAAGTTTATTTGCTGCCTGATAAGAAAAAGAAGTTTGAGACCAAAGTGCACCGAAAAACCCTGAACCCCACATTCAACGAGCAGTTCACCTTCAAGGTCAGAGCCCAGTCACCACACCACCAGTCTCAAACCACCAGATGCACACCACCAGCTTTACATCACTAGTCTCATACCACCAGTCTCACACCACCAGTCTCACCTCACATGTTGCACCTCAAATACTGCTACTATCAGACTCACACAGGCTAATATCAGACTGGCTAACATGACCTGTACACATGTAATTAATTAGCAACAGTAAAGTGATGTGATGTTTAAACACGATGAAGATGAAAAGATGAAATAAAAACATCACATTTTCCATCCTGCTCCTTTGTAACTCACATAACTGCTTGAACATCTTAACAATAATAACACCATTACCGGTTCATGAAAAGTGTGTGTGTGTCTGTGTTAGCACCACTGACTTACACTGACTTAGCAACAGTTTGTCATTGTGTTTAAACAATCACATTTTTAAAAAGTTTGATCCAACAAACAGCTCAATTTAAGTTAATCAAGAATCACACAAACCTTTACAGATTAAACTCTACTGTCCTTGATGAGTGGAAAACGCCATTGGCTAAGCAGAAATGTTGGTTAGTCTCGTTAGTGACAGATCATTTCCTTCGTCACACTACACGTGCACAAACACACACATACACACACACATCTAACATGTTGACCTGGAAATTAGCACCACTCACTTTTCTATGAATACCGATGTGGGAATGAGATGATTTACATTGATTGCATTCTCTCTCTCTCTCTCTCTCTCTCTCTCTCTCTCTCTCTCTCTCTCTTTCTGTCTCTTTCACACACACACACTCTCACACACAGATACTCTTACCCACTCTTACACATGGTGACATTACTGACATTTTCTGTGATTCTGAAATGCAATCAGGTGGGCCTTACTGCACCTGATGAGAGTCTAATTACAGTCCAGTACATGGTAACAGGAGAAAAGCTCACTCCACCGCTCGACTTATCAGTTCTCATTAGCCAATCAGAATCATTTACAGCTTTTATATAAAACTTATTTTACTTATGTAAAAAAAAAATTAGGTTCAAATCTGATACACAGGGTTTAAAATAAATTAGTGTCATTAATGGACAATGGAAAGAATTTGATAAATAAATAAATAGATATTTTTAACAGCTTATATTAAAATTACAGACAGACAGACAGACAGATAGATAGATAGATAGATAGATAGATAGATAGAAAGGAAGGTAAGTAAAGTTTACTTTACAGTGAAGAAAAGTGAAGAGAATAAGTGAAGGGAAATTGGGAGCAATGGTGCCTTAAATGGTTAAGGTGCTGAGTTGTTGACTAAAAGACCAGGGTCCTTGAGCAAGTACTTTAACCCTGTCCTGCTTAAGGGGCGCTATATCATCGCTGACCCTGTGCTCTGACCCCAACTTACTAAGATGGGATATGCAAAAAAAGAATTTTACTGTGCTGTAAAAGTATATGGGACAAAAAAGACATTAGGGGAAGGATTAAGGTGTTAAGATCAGGGTTTGATTCCCAGCACCACCAAGCTGCCCCTGAAGAACATCTGAACACTGGAAGAAAAAAGGGGAGGGGCTTTAATCTTTTCTTGATTATTTCTTCAGGTTCCATACACAGAGTTGGGAGGAAAGACTCTTGTTATGACAGTGTACGATTTCGACCGTTTCTCCAAACATGACGCCATCGGAGACGTTAAAGTGCCCATGAACAAGGTGGACTTTAGTCATGTGACAGAGGAGTGGCGGGATCTCCAGAGTGCAGAGAAAGAGGAAGTAGGAATCACCAACCTTCACCATCACACACACCAACATTCACCATCACACACACCAACAGATTAATCTGTTTTCTGGGAAAATGTCACTTAATCAGTGGTTCGTTTCCGTCTCAGTTTTCTGATTCAGGTTTCATGGTAAATGTCAAGCCGCTGAGTATTCGCATGCTGGTTGTCAGAGAAACCGTGTTTTTGTTTTATGGTTTGGAAAAAACAGGAAAAATGCTTCAGGAACCCATGAAGAAACTCAAATTAGTGGACGGACATCAGGTGTAGGATCTTAAAATGGAAGAGTTAGAACAGTGATCATGAAATATAATAACTTTAAATAAAATAAAAAATGTAGGTACAGTTAATGTAGGTACAGTTTATAAAGCTAACAAGTTATAATGATAATTCTCACTTGCCAGCAGTATAACACAATTTATCTTAAAGTGTGTTCACAAGATTGCACATTATCGAAGGAATTTTATTCTGTTGAGCTTTAAAATTTAATATCTTTACTTTCTTCGACAGCAAGAGAAGCTGGGTGACATCTGCTTCTCCCTCCGTTACGTCCCCACTGCCGGCAAGCTGACCGTTGTTGTCCTAGAGGCCAAGAACCTGAAGAAGATGGATGTTGGAGGGCTTTCAGGTGAGTGGGAGGTTTACTGACATGTGATGAGTATGTGATTATAACTTCTGCAATTTCGTCTGTCGTGACATAACACCGGAAAAACATTTTAAACAGACATTATTCGTATGTAAGCGGCATGTTCCTGCTCTTGTCGAGTTTGATAAGCTAACCTGCTAGTGCTGTGCAGAAATATTCCACAGGTCTGAATGCATTTCTAAAAATTAAGTGATTAAAGTGATTTTACACTCATTTAAATATCTTGGCAACTGAAATGTTAGAGAGAGAAAAAAATCCTTTCTGCCTGTATTTTTTTTAATTCCAGATGACCGAGTGTGAATTTAATGACCACACTCAGTCTTCAATGCCTAAAAATTGCACTAAAAGCTTTTTCCCACCGTTTTGTCTGGGGCCTTTTTCCGTTTTAAAGCCTAGTTAAAATGGCCTGCCTAATGGTGTTGTACTGCGTATGTGTGTTATGTGTGATTGTGAAGGTTGGAGCGTTTTTTTCTTTTTTTTCGAGGAAAGCAGGTTTAAAGTGCACAGCCATAACAATAGTCCTACGCTAATCACGCTAATGATTAGCGGCTATCTTCATAATAGCGCGCAGAGAGATGATAACTCATGAAATACAATTTATTTTATTGTTACACTCAAGCGTGTTTATGGCAATAAATCGCTCACGAATCGACTGGAATGCAGGACTTACAATGCACACAATTAAACCTGTGGTTCTCTCTCTCTTTGTTTCTCTAACTTTTTCTGTTCATCTGACTCTCTCTTTTAAGTGTAATGATTCCACCTTCCCTCTGCCAGAGGGCGCAGTTTGCTTAATATTAGTCCTCATCTTCAATTTTGGTAACAATTCTGGTTTAGCTGGCTATTTAAACTGTTTGTTTAGCAGATTGCGAAGTATTGTTCGATTATGCGACATACTAAGTGCTATCTCTGTCTGCTTGCTCTGTCTGCTCGGTTATAAACGTTTTTTGGTTTTGAACTTTTGGCTATTGTTTTGGATTTGTTTGCTCAATTTGTGTTTGACATTCTGCAAAATGTATTTGCCTTCGCCTAGTACTTCACACAAATGTGTCACTGAGTCACTCCTTTGTTGTCTTGGCTGTGTGTTTTGTGTCATTTTCATGCTGGAAAACACATCCACAACCCATTTTCATTGTTCTGGCTGAAGGAAAGATGGTTCTTAGGATTTAAAAGTAAATGGCCCTAAACATTGTACCTTTGAAGTTGTCCTGTCTTCTTAGAAGCAAAAGCTCTCCAAAGCATAATGTTTCCAGCTCCGTGTTAAGTGGTGGTGAAGGTGTTCTTGGGGTCATAGGCAGCATTCCTCTTATCAGACCACAACACTTTCACTCAGTTCTCCCCGGAATCATTCAGATGTTCATTGGTAAACTTCAGACGGGTCTGTACATGGGCTATTTTAAGCAGGGGGACCTTCCGGGCACTGTAGAATTTTAGTCCTTCATGGCTTAGTATGTAACCAATTTTGGTCCCAGCTGCATTGAGATCATTGACAAGATCCTCCAGTGCAGTTCTCGGCTGATCCCTCACCGTTTTCATGAACACTGAAACTTCACAAGGTGAGATCTTACATGAAGCTCCAGATTAAGGGAGACTGACAGTTTTTTTTTCAATTTTTTTTTTTTTTTACTTTTGCCGAAAAATAAAGATGACCACTACCTTTAATAGAGTCCTCTTATAAGAGTTTCTCTTATAAGAGCCTTTAAGAAAATTACTTTAAGAGTCCCTTTAAGGGAAGACACATCAGAGAATCTCTTTAAGAGTGTCCCTTTAAGAGAGTCCCTTTAAAAGTGTCCATTTAAGAGTGTCCCTTTAAACAAATCCCTTTAAGAGAATCCCTTTAAAAGTGTCCATTTAAGAGTGTCCCTTTAAACAAATCCCTTTAAGAGAATCCCCCTTAGAGAATCCTTTTATTCCAAATGATATTTAGACAAAGAAAAGCGTGGATTAAATTTTCAGTAGCACACAGACACTAGATAAAGATCATCTGCTGCAATCTTTCCTTCATAACCTGCTGCAGTCAGCACAGTCACTTCTATTGAAGGAAAAGATTTAAAGGGTCGACTGTTTCTCCATTCGTTTTAGAAGTGCAGGATTGACACATTCGAGTAAAGACGTGAAGGTGAACCAGAGCAGGGAAGGAGGTAGATCAATGCATCACCCTGATTAATGGAGAGTAATGAAGAGGTGGTTATAGTGCTGTAGATAGTGAAAGATAAAAAGACACTAACGCAAAAGATTTGTGTTGAGATATAGTCAAACAATTTTACATACTAACACACATAAAACTCAACACTGCGCCACCTGCTGGCTGTAAAGCTGCGGTTCTAAACCAGCGGAAACCCTGCCAAAATTTGGATAAGAGTAAAGACAGGAAGGTGATAAAGTGTGTTAAATTCTTTGGTGAAATGTTTTATTAATGAGGGGACGTGAATGAATTTAGGAATAAGTGCAACAGTGAACACAAATCAATGAAAAATCCCTACACTTCAAATGCCTTTAAATAAAGCTTCTGAATGACACAATGTCATATTATGTTGTGAGGTAAAAGACAGAAAAAAAGTTTGTATCCCCGAGGCTACACAGACATTATTCCTAACTGTCTAAACTTTCAGGCTGAAAATTTTTACTAACTTTCCATGTTGTAATGGGGTTTTCTGCCTTTGGTAAAATAAACGCCTCCCATTCTTGTTGTCTCCCTTCGGATTGGGTGTACATGCAAATTTTATCACAAAAACTGGGTGTCTGTGAACTCATCCAAATCTGCAGCTGCCCTAGCGAACCTCCCACCAATTGAGTTCTGAATGTCTTTTGTTGTTGTTGTTGTTGTTGTTTGTCATGTTTTTTTAATCTCACAGCAGTAACCGAGGCAACTAGATATTTATATAATTTAAGCAGTGAGTGTTCAGCTCAGTGTGTATGTTTATCTGATTGAGAGTTTATGATTTGTGTGGTACAGTAGGGCAGTTGAGGAAGTTTTGTGTACTTCAGTATGAGTCAAATTTATCAAAAGGTAATTGTGTTCAACTCTACAAATAAAATAAAGTTTTTAATTTAGGGAAATTGCACAGGAAGAAGCTTAGTGGTTAAGGTTGTGTGTTTAAATCCACTGGCAAGCTGCTGACCCTGGGGCCTTGAGCAAAATCCATAACCTTCAACTGCTTAGCTGTACAAAATAAGATTTTTTTTGTTCTTTATGAGAATTTTTTTTTTTTTTATTTTAATAGCCTGATGTTTTTTAACTTTGGTAGCTCAGTGTGTAACATGTTGGACTACTTATCAGTCCCAGGACTACAAAGCTTCTAGTAGTCCAACACCTTAATTAATAAGCTAACTCCTCCCACAGCATACCAGTGCTCAGATGTTTATGGTGAGACCACATAGTTTTAGTTATGGAAGGTATCATGGAATGTATGTATCCACTTTCTTTGCTTGTAGTATATGAAGGAGCCAGTGATGCTAATATAGTGTTATAAAAAGGATCTTTAAAACACTATGCTTTTATATAACCATCGCACAGACGTAGCATCCCATCTAATGAATAAATTAAAAAAGTCTTTTTTAATTCATTAATCAAAAATGTCATGAAATTCCTTAATAGTGAATTCACAGTAACACCCAGCCTGTCTATTATTATTTAAACATTTGATTTACATGGAGTCAGTATGGGTTAGTTTGGTATGATTCTGGTAAAGTTTCTGGTGTGGTTAACATAGGTTTCACAAGCTGGTGCAAGGTATTGTCTGGCATTGGGTTAAGGAAGAATTATTGTAGGGTCTTGTAGTCATTAAAAGGCAATTTCTATGGTTCAAATTGGGTTTAGGTGCAACCATTTAGAGATTCAATTCAATTCAATTTTATTTTTACAATGGTGATTGTCACAAAGCAGCTTCACACAATCAAAGGAAATTATAAGATAAAAATGAAACAGAAAACAGTTTGTCCTTGATGAGCAAGCCGGGGGTGACGGTGGCAAGGAAAAACTCCCTGAGATGGAAATAGGAAGAAAACTTGAGAGGAACCAGACTCAACAGAGAACCCATCCTCATTTGGGTGAAAACAGGTACCAGGAATTATGTGGTTACATTGTATGTGTGTGAGCAACTTAAATCATTAGTCCTTAAAGAACAGCTATAAGATGTATCTTAAGAAAGAAAAGGTTAACAAGGAAGCAAGTAAGGTTATGATTGGGTAAATCTACAGGCTTTTCATGTGTAAAAAACACAGCGTAAGGCACTGGTTGGGTGTGGTCCATGACGGTTGAAAATGTGTTAGGTAGTTATGGACTAACCCCTTAGTAAAAAAAATTATAAATTGGCTTTGCTCATTTTGTGTCTCCTTACAGATCCATACGTAAAGATTCATCTGATGCAGAATGGTAAACGTCTGAAGAAAAAAAAGACGACAATCAAAAAGAACACCCTAAATCCCTACTATAATGAGTCCTTCAGCTTTGAAGTGCCATTTGAACAAATTCAGGTAATAACAATGCACAGACCCTAATTTACAACTTAGAAACACTAAAATTGACCTAAATTGAAGTTTGCGGAGCTGAGTCGTTTGAAAACAGCTTGATGGTGACATCGCAAATAAGTGCTCCAAATTGATTTTGCATTTTACGCTTCGGAGGATTTTCTTCATGGGTTCTGCTTTCAATTCAGCTCTGAAGCTGCTAATCAGAATGCCCCACTTTCAACTTATTAAATAGAAAATCGTCTCTCTTCATAAAAAGCCTGATAACGGTGCTTCTGAGGGATTGGATTATATGGAAAACTGGCTTGGTTTTACAGCACGTAAAAATTGATTTCTGGGAAGCCTGTAGCACTGTTCTGCACCTGACTCCACACACCCCATATTTTACTGTATTCTAAATATCACCTGGTTCTGATGACATATCAATGCATCAAGATTTGGAAAAACCATGTAAAAACCCGGATAATACAATTAATTGTTTTTAACATGATAGTCATGTGGGTCATGTGTCGACATTCAGTGCTATTGCACTAAATAATTCCGACATGTGGACCTTTTTTGACCTCTTCTCTTGTCTCACTTACACTTTGCTTTCAGTCTACTTATTGTCCTGTCCTCCCAATAAAGCAATGTGGGAGCTCAGTGGTTAAAATAACAACACCAAGCTGCTGCTACTGGACGACTCCATCCTATCCACTTTCGAATAGGGGTGGATGCACCAAGTACCTTTTTACGTTCTTCTATTGACCAAGTTTTATCAGGATGTATGCCATATTTATTTTCCAACTTTTGACTAACTTTCTCTGTAACAATGGTGTCCATATGGTACTCTAAAAGAGATTTAAGTTTGCTATCCTCCCACGAAGGAGTTGCAAGACCACCTTTTTCAGTGGTGGGGATCAATCTAGCATTCTTCCTAAACATTTTGTAAGTTTCTTTGTTACCACACACTCAAAAAAAACACACAAAAAACAACCAAAAACACTGATCAACAGAGGGTACACTTGTTAACACAGATCAACTATGGTTAACCTTCCTTGACAAAGCAAAGGATAACAACAAATTACAAGCACTTTATGCTAATCTTCCCTGCCAACACATGAGGTAACCAATATTAGCTTGTAATGCTAATCTTCCCTGCCTGAACAGAGGATACACAAGATGACACACAAGATGTATAGAGGATAACCAAAATAAAATAAAACTTGTTAACACACAATGATAGTTAACCTTCCCTGACACACTGCATATACAGAGGATAACCAAAATAAAATAACAAATCATCTCTAGTAGAGAGAGGCTAAACAACTTGTTAACACTCAATAGTAGTTAACCTTCCCTGACACACCGCATGTACAGAGGATAACCCAAAATAAAATAAATAAATAAAAATAAAAAAATAAAATAATAAATCGTTAAATTGTTAAAACACCCCACAGCAATGTTTAACACTTCTCTGGCGGCATAAGGGATCACTTCAATACTGGTTTTAGGGTTCTTTGATAGAGTGATACTCACCAAATCTTAGCTAGGTTGAAGAAGTACACTCTGTACTTGTTTCAGGTGATCTGGACAAGCAGCGTCACTGGCTTAGGTTCAGCTCTGGAGTCAGATCTTTCTTCGGCTTACTGCGTGAACTGGTGTCAATTCTGTTGTCGATTCATCCAGGTTGCTCTTTTCAGATTTGTTGTGTCAACTTCTATCCGAGTCACAGCATCATCTGTTGTTAATTTCCTGACGAAAACCGGTAGAAGGCAACGAGACTTGGAAGTATGTTGCAAGAACCTTTTTATTGAAGATTTAGAACAAACTGCAGCATTTCCGGGGTCATCACCGTCTCACTTGACAAAAGACAAACCTCTGGTTCTTATACACATTTCGGAGGCTGTTCTATCAAGTTATGCTAAAGTTGAAGCTTTAAATCTTTTGTTAAGATTGTAGACTTGTCGACTCCGTCACCTATTTTAGACTTCCCGGCTTTGCCACCCAACCCAGACTTTCCGACTCCCCTTTGTTAACAAAGTTACTTTGATGTGTTGTGAGACCATGATAACACAATTTGCCTGTCAAATGCTTAGCCCAAAATATGTTTTCCCACAACTCCTAACTGCTCAGTTGGACAAAAAAATTTGATAATTAGATAAAATTAGATAAATGTAGGTCAATTTGCATAAGATTGTCTGTTGAATGCTAAGAGAGTAAATAAAAGCAAAAAGATTGCTAAAATAAATGTAAAAAAAATTTTATAACCTGAAGTAATACTGACAGTCTTACGGTTTCAGATTTATCTGTGTACAGATTTTTCATTAGCCAAGTTTAAATCCAAGGGAATATAATCACTTTTTTTCTTAGAGGTCTGTCTGTCTGACAGAATGACTGTCTGACAGACTGTTTGATTGTCTGACTGACTGTTTGACTGAATAACTGACTAAATGACTGACTGACTGACTATCTGACTCACTGACTGACTGTTTGACTGATTGATTAACTGTTTGACTGACTGTTTGACTAAATAACTGACTGACAGCGCCAGATGTTTCTCTCCTAAATTCTATCAATAAGGATAATAATAAAAGGTTTTTTTTAATGACTGTGAATCTTTAGGTTAGTGAGCCGTGAGCTCTCTACAGCAAAGCTTTTATTTTAAAAGATATTGACAAACACCTATCAGGCTGTAGACCTTCAACATGAAACAAACCTCTGTATTTTCAGCACATTTCCACAAGAGCTTCATGGTTGTCATCATCAAAAATTAAAAAGCTAATCAATCATACAGTCTGAATATTTCGGTATTAAAACTAACTTAAATCCATTTTTTATATTTGTATATAGTTGATTTTTTTAAATATTTATTTGAATTAACCGTCATGAACATCTGCAAGCTGTGAATTAGTGGGTAAAAGACCAAAATACATCATAACCAATAAAGCTAAGAAAAATCACACAAAAATATCCAAACGGTTTCATAACAATGTTTCAGTCTTATCAACTACATCAGTTTTATGCAAATATGATGAAGGTCATGAGACTGAAACATTGTAAAAAAAAAAAAAAAGATTTTACTGTTTTGTTTGCTTAACTAATAATTGGTTTAATAATGCTTTTCTTTTTCCTGTTAACAGAAAGTTCAAATCGTTATAACTGTTCTGGACTATGACAAGATCGGCAAAAATGATGCTATCGGGAAAGTGTTCGTAGGGCTGAACAGCACGGGCACCGAGCTTCGCCATTGGTCGGATATGTTGGCCAACCCGCGGAGACCCATTGCCCAGTGGCACGTTCTCAAGCCAGAGGAAGAAGTGGATGCTCAGCTGTCTGTGAAAAAATAAAGCTCTGTCCCTTTAGCCATTAACCCCGCCCCTTTTAGTGGTCCTAACCCAGTGTGTGTACATACCTCAGTGATGTTCGGATCCTTTCTGCCCTCTTAAATCTTCGTATTCTTCTTATCCTCCTTCTGAAGATAGAAATGCCGCCTTTTATAATAGCTGTGGATGCCCACTTGACCCAACAAATACCCACCCACCTGCGCACACACACACACACCCTGTCAAGTTGTTTAGCTCTCTTTCCTGTCTCCTCCTGCTGTTTGACCATCCTCTATGACCTTTAACCCATCTTTTAAGCAATATGATCTGTGTAGATACGTGCATAAATGGAAACCCTTGTGTACCGCAGGTGTATAAATCTGTACGCAGAGAAAAAAAGACCATTTCTAGATTGTGTTTGTATGTTGTTACCTGTTTCCTAATCCGTGTATATCTCGATGTTTTTATTCAGATATTCTATTTTAAATTATGTAAATGCAGAAATAGCAAAGCCAATATAAACTATAGTAACGGCGGGAGTGACTATATCTCTCTTAATGCATTCCAGTTAAATATACAGCTCTATATTTCAATGTATATTTGAAAGGATTTTAACCTGCAGGACACTTAGTAGAAGTTTAGGGGTAAAAAAATCAAACTCTTAAAGAACGATTAGGATTAAAGCCAGAGACCCCCAAAGACCACCGGCGTAGTGAAATATATACACCGCTAACATCAGACATGTTAGGATGACTGGGCCATTGGTTCATGGTGAAAAAATATGCAGGAAGTTCTACAAGCACACATGACCTTTGACCTTTTTCTTTCCTCCTTATTTTTTCAGAAGCTTCTTAATTTCCCTCAGACCCTTGATCTGAACCTGAAGCCCAAGCTTGAATACGTAATTCCTAGTCATGTAATCCTCAGCGTTTTCCTTCTTTTTGTTAAACCTTATAACTGATAAAGCTTTTAAATGTATATTTTTGGTAAAGTGCATGTTTTTTTAAATTCTTCTCTCTTCGACACCGTCAGGCCTTCAGCTGTGAGGGAAAAAAAATCTGAATTTCTGTGGTTTTGTTTTTGTAAAATTTCTCTAGAAAAGTCAGTGAGAAAATAATAATGAAGTCCTACTTTAAGAGCCGAGCTTTCAAACACTGCCATTCTTTTCAGGGAGGTGAGAAACGTACCCCACGTTCTCCTCATGCACACCTAGCTCCACTTTAGTGGCTGTAGCTTTCGTTTTATTGGGAAGTTTAAAGAGTAAAGTTTTCCGTTGCCTTTTTATGCACGGGTCTTAATCTTAGCCATGCTTTTACTGCCAACCTTCCTCGCGCGACGGCTTCTGTTTTCGCAAAGTTCAGCACAAGGATAGAAATCAACATTTTACAGGACGAGTTTTGAAACTGGAGCAGGTTCTTAGTTCTGAGTAAATTAATTTAGTCCAAAAGTCACAACTTTTAAATGAAACAAAACGTTTAGTAGCATATTTAAATGAGTAAAGTATAAGCGTTGAAGGTTGATACTTCAACAAACAAAAAAAAGAGAAATGATTTAAAGAGCTAACGTTAGCGGCGACTCACAGAACCGAAAGTATGACTGGACTTGTAAATTCTGTACATATTCAATTAAACATCAGCGAAACCTGTAAAAGCTTAATTTACTCGTTCCTTTTTCAGAAATCCTAATAATTTCAATACCTTCAACAGGTTTAACAAGAGACCACAAACTCCTCAGGCTTTTGTTCCTCAATAAAAAATTTTAAAAAGTTACATTTCTGCACAAAACTCAATAACATCACAGCCTAGTCCTGCGGCCTGTAAAAAATCATACGAAACTGTTGTTTGTTATTAATCAGTTAAAAAGTGTCTTAAACCGTGGCAATGTGAAGTTTCTTCGCATTAAAACGCTTTATGCTAAACTCAATTTCAGTGCACAGCAGTTCGGTTGAGTCTCTACATATTTGGCAACATCCATTGCAAATCGGATTTTTGTAAAATTCATGCTCATCTAACAAAAGACAAAATTACCATTTATGAATTTTATGAATTTTTCACAGGACTGACAAACAATTTAAAAAACACTTTAAGAAATTAATTGCAATATAACATCAATTTTTTATTAAAAATTTTGATATTAATAATTCTTAATATAATTGCGTTAAATGTTGCAGAAATTTAACATAACGTAAGGTTTATTGATTAGCTCATAAATATAGCAAGAGTCGATGCAGACAACATCATTACGTGAAAACGTAGCTTCTTTCAGAGAATCATAATGTGTTCAAATTCTTACAAATTTCTGGAAATGAGGTGCAATAAGTGAATGAAGCATTACAACCACTTACACCAATCATCTTGGAGGGACTTCTGACGCTCCTAGATGCTAGTTTCAAAAGGAGTTTCTAAATGTTTTTAATTTTATTGTGAAGGTAATTTTTAAAAAAAGCAAGCAAACGCTCGTTGTCATTTCATAGCAGTCCCCAAGGACCGCTTTGTGTGTCTCTGTTTCTGCCGTGGATGTGTGTGATGTAGAGGTGTAGACTTATCAGTAACTATCTGTAGTGTAGTGTGTTGTGTCACCATTTTTGTCCTCACTATAATTTGGTTGCTGCAGTTGCGGATTCAAGTTTGTGCAGCACCACCGGTTCGGCCGGCGCCCTCAATGGAAACCAAGTTGTTTATGAGCACTGTGCAATACTTCTGCTTTTAACCCCATAGTGTTCCATAGGTAAAGTTGCCCGAGAACGATAATTAGTATGAAAACCCATGTAATCAGTGTGTCATTAGAACACAGCAGCTGTAGATTGTGTATATATTCTACCTTTCTTCTTATTACCGTTTTATTTCCAAACACAGCTTCAGCCATCGAAACACCACAAAGTTACACTATGAATATATCCAATACAAATATATAAATAATCTCTCTCTCTCTCTCTCTCTCTCTCTATATATATATATATATAGATAGATAGATAGATAGATAGATAGATATAGATTATTTATCCTTTCTTCTCCACCAGAACAATCCGAAATGTGTGTATATATTTTTTTATTTGTGTTGACCAATGGTGTAAAACGTGTCGTTGTTTCAATCGTTCGGATTCGGTTATTAACGTTGTTCTTCTGCATACTTTCTTTTCTATTGAATATCAGACTTGGAGTGTACAGTTCAGACTGTGTGTGTTTTATTGTTCAGGACCGAGTTTATAGTCGGCACTTTTCCTTTTTTTTGGATTTGACTTGATGTCGCAATAAATATTAATCTCGATCTCGACTCAGATTATTAAATATATTTAACCGCCGTGTATCGATACAATGTAACCTCAATTCTTTATATCGTCAGTATCTAAACGTTTAGGGGAAACAGTAGGTTTATGAAACCAGGGTTATTTACTCTCAGTTTCTTTGGCTCGCAGCAGCGCTGATTTCTACACGATTCCATGCAGAACCAGTAAGAGGCGGCATTGCAATTTGCACTGTAAAGTCGAAAGTGATTAAAAGCCATTTTTTAGCCCTGCAAAGCAATGCTGACTTTTACTGCAGCCTACCAAAGCATGCAACACACACACACACACACACACACACCATGGTCTCTAACAAAAAGAAATCATTTTGAATTCTGACAAGATGACTGGAGATTCCGAGATTATCAGTCTCTCACCTGAGGAACTCGATCAGTCTGACCAAGCAGTTCCACACACTTCCGTACAAAGAGTTAAACAACAGTAAGAAAGCTTTAAAAACTTTGTAACGTAACAAGCGTAACAAACTGCGTATTTGAAACAGATTCAAATAAACACCTGCAGCTTCGTGTCAATAAATAAATAAACTTGTCCTGGTTTCATGTTGACGCACTGTGAATAAAACGATTTTGATGTTACAAAAATCTGAAGTTTGTTAATTTGATTTATAACACTCGACATTATTAAATTCAGAAACAAATAAATTATTTAGCAATATTGAAAAACAATTGAGTGGTAAAAATTTTGTTATTATTCATCGAAACTAAATGCCACATATTTTTATCCGGTTTAATAAAAAAGCTGCAAATTAGTGGGAAATTTAAATTTAAAAAATGTTACACATTTGAAGCAAGAAAAATGATTCTCAGAATCTGTGTATTCACCCAGGTGCTTCGTGCTACCGTTAAGGAAAAGAGGTGAATCACAGAAAAGGGGTGAAGTCAAAATTTGTGTGATTTTGTTGCAAGAACATGTCAACGCTCCACGAGAAAAAATACCTGAAAAACATTCTGGACGAGACGTTTGTGTAGAAATTTCACTCGGATACTGTCGAAAGATCCCAGTTGCCTTTGTGTAAATTGACTGCCTGCTTTTGTGTGTGGAAATTTTCTCTGTAATCCTGTAGTGTGTTTTCTCTCTCACTTTCTCTCTCTTGTCATTAACTCTGAGTTCTGCAGTTCTATCGCGTGTGTAAACCTTCATTTCTCAAGGTGTTTTGCGTTCGACTTTGTGTAGTGATTCACGTTGTGAAGTTTCTGACTGTTGTTATATAAACTCCAAATACACAATGTTTAATAAAATGTTTTATTTCCTGTTGATACAGAAAATGTCTGGAATGATTTTATTTATTTCAAAATTAACACATTAAATTATTGTCATTTCAGTTTTTTACCCGTAAAAAAAATTATACTCGTTTTAAAAGTTTTTAGTTCAAAGTTAAAATAAATATTTTATTTTAAATAACAATTTTATTTTATTTCTGAGAAAAATCATTAAACAAATTATTTTTTAAAATAAAATTTCATAGGTTTTTTTGAAGTTATAGTAAATAACTACAATATTTTGTATAATACTTTTGTCAGTAAAAAAAAATATTTTAAATTCATAATTTAAAATATTGCATTTTAATATTTATTCTTATGAATTATATATAATAAAAAACAGACTAATGAGGAACCTGAACTAAAGAGGGGCCAAACTGATAAACTAAATCAATGAGGAATCAAATTAACGAAGAATCAAACTGTGGATCCGAAATGAACCGACTGAAAACACAGAAAAATGAAAAACCTACAAAACGTCAGTGTAACATTAACAAATTCTCTCTCTCTCACACACACACACACACACACACACACACAGACAGACACATAAGATAATCAATGTTTATTAAGTGTTTTCATCCTCTGTACATGTGAATTTGGTGATAAAACCTGAGCAGGTGAAGCAGAACTGGATTTGATTTAGACGAATAATCTGAAATATTAGAAAGAATTAAAGTGAACCACAAATAAACGTCTGGAAACGTGGGAAAAAATAACAAATGGCATGTCCCCATATTAAAAAAAATGTTTCAAAAAAATCGCTTCTATGTGATTATATACAGCGACCAAGAAAACACAACTTATGCAGTTTAGCATAACTCACTTCCTGTTTTTGATTTTGTCCCAAATGCTAGTTTTAGATAAAAATTCCAGAAAGCAAAAACAGCGCTTTAAAGTTGCTAAAGGACTCATCAGCAGCTAGCAAGCTACATGCTAACGTCTAGCTAAACACTCAAGTTCAACACGCAGCTAGTGTATCAGATTAGCATTAAATATAAACAAACCAACAAAATTGCAAAGAATTCAAAATATTAGCATTAAAAAAATTTGCAAACTAAAAACAACTAACTAATTTCACTAGCACTAAAAATAAATCGACTTGGCTAAACTTTCCACAGTGCGAAATAAAACCGTCTTTATTAGCAAACTAAGTGCCAAAACAAAGCTAATAAGCAGCTAAAACATAAGACTAACGCTGAACATCAATTATTAAATAATTATTATCAACATTTTATAGAAAAAAGGAGAAACTAGCTAGCATGCTAACTAGCATAGTTTGACCATCACTAAAAGTAAATCAACAGTCTGCTAACATATTTTTTTACTGGACTGTTATGGTCTTCAAAAACCACCACCAAACTGCCTCAGTATCTGCTAGTAGCTAAAACTAATTTTAGAAATACATCAAAAATAAGCAGAATTCGGCTGATGTTGAAAACTGTCACCATGCATCTTAAAATTAGCACAAAGCATTACTTAATACTCCAAAACTCTAGTGGACATAGTGACAAAAAAACACTGGTGCGTTGTGCAAGTGTAGCTTCTTTATCAGCTAGCATGTGAGTTAGTGCTTTAAAATGCTTGCATGTTATATATTTATATTATTAGCTGAGTAAAGGCTAAGAATCAGCTAGCAGATTAAGTGCATCACGAAAATCAACAATCAAAACTTTAAACAAAACTGGTAATTTTCTAATATTCTGTGTGGGCAAGTCAATAATTAGTAAATAAAGACTAATTAGCAGCTAGCATATGCACTAGCATTCCAGACCTAGTGTTTAACAATATGTTCCATTGCTAATGAATAATGTTTTAGCTAGAACGCTAACCTTCACGAGCTAGCGTTAGGAAAGTAGCCAAAATAAAAAAAATATGATATGCTAACAGACAGGTGGTGCTGTAACAGCGTACATTCATCCTCTACAGGACACACACACATTTACATTAAATAGCACTGTTCTAGATCTTTTTGTAGAGCGTCTTCTCTCGCCATATTTCTGCAGTCGCACTTCTACCTGGTCAGCTGACCAACAACCTTCAACAGAGTTTTATTTTCCTGCTTCAGCTGCTCATTTTCATCCTCGATTTCGTCCAGATCCTGAAAAAAATGTCAGACACAAAAGTCAGTGGATTAAAGAATTGCAAACCCACAAACCACAGTATGTGCAAACCCACAGTACCACAGTAATTAGGACAGGTCACACCGGGACCAGAACCCACAGGGGGCCCTCAGTAAATCAAGGTGTCACTTGGGGTCCACTCTACTATAAGCAGACCAATCAAAGCTCATATTCAGACTGGGTGTGGCTGCCTCCTTATAGCCCCACTGAAAATGATGTGTCCCTGTGTTATTATGCTTAGCGTATACCCAATGGGGCAGCCAACACCAGCCCACAATTAGCAAAATGGGCACAGAGTTAACCCACAGTAGGGGATTAATTATAATGCCTTTTTATAGTCCCACTGTGGGAGTAGTTGTAGCTCAGTAGTTAAAGTGTCTGGACTGCTGATTGGAAATTTGTAAGTTTATTTGCCAGGACCACCAAGCTGTTACTGCTGGGTCCCTGAGTAACCCCCAACTGCTCGGTTGCAAAAATAAGATACATGTAAGTTGCTCTGTATTTGGGTGTCTAACAAATGCCAGTTATATGAATGGGCCCACTCGGAGCGCACTCTGCTTACTGCCCTATTGAACACTGTGTGGCTCTCATGCCCATTTAACCCCAGGTTGCTCTGATTACGCCCTGTGCAAGGGAAATACTGT
The DNA here is from genome assembly GCA_005784505.1 of Bagarius yarrelli. Classification (NCBI taxonomy): domain Eukaryota; kingdom Metazoa; phylum Chordata; class Actinopteri; order Siluriformes; family Sisoridae; genus Bagarius; species Bagarius yarrelli. The sequence continues at coordinate 95,615 of VCAZ01000337.1, forward strand.
AAATATACTGAGGCTGTAAACAGATAATGAGCCATTAAAGATAAATCTAATCAGTTAGATAGTAATAGCCCTTATAGACACTTAGCATTAGGCTAAAGCAGCCTATTAGTGTGCTGAAGATCGCTCTATGGTACAGGCTTATTCAGTAGCTGAAATCCACTAGCACCCTGGACAGTTCACAGAGTAATGTCTGTGTTGGCCCAAATGGCTGCACTGATGGAGGATAGAGCTTTTCTACAGTAATAAGGGACTGCCCATCAACACTGATTAGAACAGATGGAACATTACCGCCTGCATTAGCGGTAAAAGAGAGTCTCGTCAGTCTGACACGAACAAGCCAACAAATCAGCAATGTGAAACCTCATACAGCGCAAAGAAACAGACTGAGGACCAAGACACAAGAACAGGACACGGGAACCAAGATTAAGGACCAGAACTAAGGACCAGGAAACAAGGACCAACAAAAACGAGGATCAGGAAAAGTGGATCAAAAAACAATAACCAGGAAACGAGGACCAGAAAAGGAGGAAGAGGAAACACGGATCAGGAAACGAAGACCAGGAAGCGAGAACTAGAATACGAGGACCAGGAATCGTGGACCAGTAAAAGAGGACCAGAAAATGAAGACCAGGAAAGGTGGAACTGATGTGACCTGAGGTTTGTTATAATTCAAAAATATTTTGTTAAACTTCACTGTCCTGAAGATGTGGGAGAACTTTCAGCTTTATCTCTGACTGACTTACAAGGTCCTGATTCTGGAGACACCTTTTACACTTTATTCACACATCATACACATACACACACAGACACACACACACACTTCTCATTGAAGTAAACTTCATCCGAGTAGCAATAATAATTGGAAACGATAGTGTATAATATAAACCTGCACTACTGATAGCTGCTGTCCTTAAACTATTACAAAACAAGTTAAGTTGTGATTATTCTAATTAGACATGAAAATTTAACTTTTAACTGACTATTATATAGTTTAAATAAATACAGGTTCTAATTTTTTAAGATGAAGAAAATCAGAACATTAAATTCATTTATAAAAATTCCAACTGCAGAGTTCAGATCTTACAGTAAAGTCTGAGGTCATCCACAGGGGGGGAATAGATAATCTCTGAAAAGTGGAATGAATCATTTCTCTATTCACACAGAGGAAAGAGATTCTTCAACATTTATATTTTAGTTTATTGTTTTCAAAATGTGAATCATTTTTTAAAACAATTTCTAGTGTTTTTTGAAGTTTATTTTTATGATCATAGTGTCTATGTGTTGACAAACATTGTGAACAGTGAATCTACACGTTTTTTTTTTTCTCAACGAAACTTTTGCATCGGTGGTTTTCTATATCGTTTTTCATATTAGTTCAATTTTTTACACAGTTTCTACCTCATATGTCCTCCTCACTTTAACACACACACACAAAGTGATTTAATAGAAGGAAATGTTTAATTTTAATTGTCAATAAAGAATCAACACCTGAGCACAGAACTGAAACAAGTGTGTGTGTGTGTGTGTAAGTCACCCGGTTTAGCAAATCGATTTCCTCCTTGAGTTTAACGATCAGCTCATCTTTATCCTGATGAGAGTTCAACAGCTGAGCGTTCTCCTGCCTCTCCAGAGCTAGCTCCTGTACACAAACACACACATTAGTCATTCAACAGTCACTTTTTCAGACATCTGCTAAATAAAATGGAAAAACGATGTGCCTCTGTCTGGCTGGTGTTTATTCCTAAAGACAAAAATTATTGAAGCATATAATTACACTGAAATGAATGATTCACAAACACCACAAAAGACGAACACTACCAAAAATTAAACCACTACGAAACATCAGACACCATAAAAAATGGACAAATTAAACACCAGGGACTTGAAGGTGTAAAGAGTTAAGTACCTTCTCCAGTTCTTCAATCCTCTTCTCTAGTCCTGCATTGCTGTGGCGAGCGTGAGCCTGACAATGTCTGCTACTTCCTATATCCTCCTCACTTTAACACACACACACAAACCGTCAGTATAACATGAAATTTTTATTATTAATGATGGGCGTGTCCAGGTGGGGTAGGTTGGTGGGTGTGTCTAATTGGAAGACCCACACTGCCACAGATGTTACATCATGGCCAACCAAAGCATTTTAAATAGGATGTAATCTCACCCACATTTCTTTTTCATGTTTACAAGAGACTATTTCTTTGCCTATATATAAACTTAAAGGCATACACGTATTTCTAAATATAGGCTCAATCTTTAATCCACATACATTTTGAACTCTTACTAAAACCGACCCGCATAACTGCATAAAGGCTTTAAGGCCCCGCCCACTCACAGCTGCTATTAAAAATCCAAGAGGGAATAAGTGATAAGCCCACATTCCTGTGTGTGGAAATGAAAGCATAACTAATTAGAGCAACTCCTATGATCATCAACACAGTTAGGAACCCACCCACTTTAAGCTGTTCTAATGACCATAAATGGGTTTAAAGTGCCAACTCGGTGTGTGAGAGAGTTCAGGATAAATCCAGCTGTAAACTGGTTCTAAATTTGCAAATTCAGCATCTCCCATTCAAGACATTATCCACCTGTAATTATCTCCATGTCATGTTGTGGGCAGTTCATCTGCATTTGATGAAATCACAAGGTCAGACTTAGCTTCACCCACAGATTAGTTTGAACAGGGTCTCCACTGTGAATGAAGGCGACAAACATTAGAATCAAACTAAAATAATAGGATCAATCAGAGTTTAAAATCATGATTTAAAATCAGAATATTAACCAAAATCAGGATGAGGATTAGAATCGGGTTCAGAATCGGAATCATAATCAGGATCTAAATCAGGCTGAGGATGAGAATTGGGATAAGTGTGAGAGTCAGGACGAGGGTAAGAATGAGGAGAAGGGTGAGATTTAGGATAAGAATTGGGATGAGGGTTAGAGTCAGACAAGGGTGAGAATCAGGATGAGGGTAAAAATCAGGACAAGGGGGAGAATCGGGACAAAAGTCAGGACGAGGAGGAGTCCGGACGAGGAGGAGTCAGGACAAGGGTAAAAATCAGGACGAGGGTAAAAATCAGGACTGAGATTCGGGTTGAGCGTCAACGTCAGGACGATGGTGAGATTTAGGATGGAGTGAGAGTCAGGACGAGAATAAGAAATAGGATGAGGGTGAGAATCAGGACGGGGTTGAGAATCAGGACGTGGTTAAGAATCAGAATGAGAATGAGAATCATGACGAGAGTGAGAATCAGGATGGGGTTCAGAATCAGGATGGGGGTGAGAATCAGATGATGTTTCAGATTAAAAAAGTTCTCTGTGCATCTCAGCAGGGGTTTAATGTCACTAATGTGGAGTTTAAACTCCAAACACATGAACACACTGATTGGTCTGCTACTTTTACCCAAACCAGCTCACACACAATCTGCAGCACGCCCGCCCACACACACACACACACGGTGTGATTTAACCAGTATTACTGTTTATTGTTACAAAAATGGAGTGAAGAACTGCAGCCGCATCACACATTACACACTTTACCCAGAATCCTGGGTCCTGGGTGTTCACAATAACTGGCTAGAGCTACAACTTCACATCATCTCTCACATACTTCAACCTGACACACTTTTATCCAGTAAGATCAATATAATACACATTAATTAAAATGAGGACCAATTAAATTCATGTTGGGATCTGTAATTAATTTAAAAACAATACAATGTGATTAATTAGTAATCACACTGTGGGTGCTAACAAACACATCATATGTAAAGGAAAATGTGTATTTACCTTTTACTGCGCCCACCACCTGACCTCGACGTGTCCTAGAAAAGAAAAATAATTGAGATTTAAGTAAATTCATGAAAAGCTAAGGAAGAGAACGCAAGACAGAGGGAGAGTCAGAGAGAGAGACACAGAGAGAGAAAGAGAGCGACAGAGGGAGAGTCAGAGAGTGGGAGTGAGCGAGAGAAAGACAGAGTGCCTTCTTTTTTTTACTTTTTACAATCATTTGACAAGTCATGTTATATTCTAGATGGTATCAATTTAACCCATTTAGTCAAATAAATAGATAACAGTTGAAAAAAATAAATAAATAAAATATTAAATAGACATTAATAAAATCAGACAACGACAGTTAAAAGATTCGGGGTTATTTAGCCTAGCTCCAGTGGAAAGTACAATTTTTCCTTTTTTACTAAGCACAGAGCTTCTTCACAGCACCACACAGACTCAAATAACTTTAGGACACCTATACGCTTGTAAAAATTAAAATCAACAAAATCTTGAAAAGATTCTAATTGCATTGCAGTCTGTATTTTGAGCCACTTTGTTTTTTCCTGCTTAGGTATATTGCCATTTTCGCTTCACAAAAAATAATTATTAAGAAATTAATTAGCTGGCACATCTATGGATGTATTTAAAACCAAAAATAAAAAAACTGAAGAGTAAAAGTCACATTTAAAAGAACTTAAGATACGTTTAAAAAGCATAAACAGTGACTGTAACCTACAGCAATGTATAAAGCATGAAAAACAGTTTTCCTCTATGAACTAAACAGGCAGTCATGTGAAATATCAGGGTTTAAAATGCAAATAAAAGCATTCACAGAGATACCATGTAAAACCCCCCATTGAAGGTCGGCATTTTTTTAGATAACCGTGGTTTGTACAGTGTCCTCCACTCTGTTTTAATATCATCATTAAAACCGATCTCTGTACTCCTTCAGTTGAACACGCTCCTCTGCTGTTAATGTGGACCTTCAGCGATGTAGGAGAATGGTTGGCTACGGGCAGGGGCCGGATTCCTGTGTGCTGCCAGGTCTTCCTGTTACAGGGTTTTCAGCAGCGGGGCGAGTTGTAGCCGCAAGGGGAACGGCTCCTACAGGCTTGTCGGAACTCAGAGCCCGTCTCCGAGCAGACACATTCGCAGGGGTGCCTCGTGTTGAGTCAATTACCTTTATGTTTTAACTCAAACTGTCAAAGAAAATAATAAACTTTTTTTTAAACAAATAAAGATTCTTGAGTCCAAGGTGAGAAGAGCAAAACTCCAATTTATTGCATTCATCAAGCATTCAAAGGATCCACAGAAGGCAATCTGTTCAGCAATAAATGGCACAAGCAAAGTAAAGATCTCTGTGACAGAGTACAATACCAAGGCAAATGCAAAAAGTTACTGTCAATCCTGCCCTTTTATACCTGCCGAATTTCAGCCCCCCTTTTGTTTTTAACTAACAAAATTCCCATTATTTTTCAACCTTTTTGAGTGTAAATGTAAGTTATCTTTTTTTTCCCTTATCCCAGAGTTACACTGCCTTTGAAGGTGCAGTCTCCTCATTAAAAATGATTTACCATTAAAACTAATTATTTTTGTAAGATATCCATCCTTAAAAATGATTTACCATTAAAACCGAATACTGACCTCTTGTTTGAAAAAAAAAAACAACAGTTCTTATATAAACCTGTTCACCTCCTGCACACTTACACAAATCGAGGCCTTGTTTTCAATTTGTGGACTTTCTGCAATATTTTCTACACAGCAATGCGTAGGTTCTATTTTTCTTACTCCTCTTTTTTGTGAGTGCTATATATGTATATATTTTTAGTGCTCAAATTAAAACAAAAATCACCTATTATTCTTCTTAATAATTCAGGTTACTTTGACACACAGCTACTACTTATCTATTTTTCTATGAGTTTATTATATTGAAAGAATCATGACCAGTCGTACTCAATTAAATTTCCTTTCTTATCTCTAGCCCGCTTAACTACTGAACATAGAGAGTACATCAGACGAATGTGGCGTTCTCAACTAGCCTGTCTAAGTGGGGAAATCAGTGTTTTTCTGGATCGTCTCTTCCATCTACATACACTCAACGAAACTTCGCCTGTGCGTGTAATTTTCTCTCCTCGAACCTGTGATGTAGGAACCCAAACTGACTGTGTGATCCATCCGGATCTCACTAATAGTGCTGGGCCCTCCAATCCGGTCAAACGGGTCCGTTGGGCCTCACCTCCGCCACCAGTCTCCCCAAGGCCATCACGAACAAAATACCCTATCTGCCCACATTTAAAACATTTTATTTCAGCTACGGTGGAAACAGAGATGTTGTAATCAATCCTAAATTTAATCAATCCCCCAATCCTAAATTTAAAAGCCCATCAAGACCTTTATTAAAAACCATAAAACCATTCTCCTGAAAGAAACCAACTTGACTAGTGGGGACTTGCAAGCAAGTGGGATTTTCTTCATTGGGGAGACAGTTTGCCCGTACCGAGACAGCTCTTTAGTAATTGCCTCATCACTGAAAGGAGGGACCCATATTTAAATAAATTATTTAGAAAAACGCTATTGCGCTCTTCATGCGGGAGGCAGAGACAATACTCCCCCCAACACATCTCCAACCGCTAGTACACATTCCTCTACACTTGCTGCGCCAACCACCTGAACACCATGCCGGCAAGTCAAACAGTTTAGCACTCGGAGTCTGCTTGCTACTTGCTATGCTGCTTGCGCGCACAGGCACACACACTAGATTGTTCCTAGATGTTATTCAAAAGAAATAATGAAAATACCACTGAAAATACAGCAAAAAGGCGCCAAAAAACTGGCAACACACACCAAACGCTCTTGCATGCTGTACACACCACGCTTGCCCATGTGCACAAAGAAAGAAAAGAGAAAGAAGATAAGAAGATAGAGAGAGCGAGATTTTTTTTTAATACACAATTAAGATTGAATCTTTGTCATGTTTTCAAAACAAGGAATCTGCAAACTGACGCTCATCATAATAGAGACTGCACAGTGCTCCTTCAAGACACCAGATTTTTTTCCAAACATTAACAGATTTTTTGTATTCTTATAAACTGAAAATCTGTTAGAATCTTGGACTTTATCATTTCTGATGTCACAATAGTAACATCGTGGCTGCCTTTCTGTTTTACTTTGTTTCTTCTACTGATGTAAATCTTATTAAGCAGTAACTTTAAAGATGACACTGCTTTTTTCTTTGCACATATTTTACCCTATAATAAAAAAGTTTGCATTGAAAGGTTTTTATTGAAAACATTAACAACAGATTGCAAAAGATTAAACAGGGCTTTCTGAAAGCTGGTCTCTCTCTGGAGAAAGAAAGGGACATTCATCACCTGTTTCTCGACACAGAATCGAGATAGAAGCATTGATACAACAATCACATCGTGCAGGATTCTTCATTGTATGTCTTGGTTAGTGGTGGCTTGTACAGAACTCTCCATTGTGGTTGCTCTTCCTCGTTCAGATTAAGGACAAAGCGCCAGGGTGTGCCAACTCTTCCAGTCATTTATGATTATAAACCTATAAACAAGCTTAATAAACATGTTTTCATTATATAAAAATTCATGTTTGTGATGTTTTCCACAATCTAAAAAGTGACCAGTTCAGAAAAGGGGTCCTGCTAATCTGGCTGCTCCATTCCTTCACAGTACTCCTTTAGCATTTTCTTTTCTTCTGGTGAAAAGACAAAGTTCCAATTCTTGAGTATTTGTGCTACGATCCGTGTAGTCCCAGATTCACCAAGTGTTCCGGTGTGATAAGACCAAATGTAAGCAGGTCTGTCGTGTCCAAACGAGCCCCATGAATGAGGGGCTCGTTAAGCAGCCAGTATAAGGAGTCTGTACTAGTGGCCCTCCGGATTCTAAAAAGTCTCCACACTTGCAATAGAAAACAAGTAGTTCAGAAGTGTTTAACTTTTGTGAGTTTAATAAAAACAGGGGTTTGTCAAGTCCCATACCCCCGAAAGTTGTTCAAAAGGTACTGTTCACAGGTTTTTACCAAAGTACATTGTGCTGGTTATAAAAATGCAGTGATTCTGCTCTGTAGGTGCACCCTGAGGAACCCAGTACAGTCTGTCTCAATGAAGACTGGATTCTAGTTTCAAAGGTTACTTGGGGGTCTAAACATGTTATTTTGTGCCAAAGTGAGGCTGCCACTAAGTTGTTTCTAATTAATGTGCGCCCCCTGTAGGACATTTTGGGTTTTAGCCATTTCCATTTGTCCAGCGTCCTTTTATTTTTTTCAACTGCTCCTTCCCAGATTTTTGCACGGCTGAGTTGTCCCCCCAGGTACACCCCTAAATATTTACACCCTCGTTTCTTTCAAAGAAGTCCTCCCGGAAATTTTGGAACACTGGTTACACTTTATTCTAGTCAACTTTTGCTAATGATATCAAACTGAAGTCTTTAGAAACTCTTAAGATTATGTTGATGTCCCTCTGTTCATCTACCATGATCACTATATCATTAGCATAAGCTGACATACGGAAAGTGTTTTCACAACCAGGAATTGAGAGCTGTTTTAGTTCAGTTCTTAAATTGTTTAAAAATGGTTATATGGCTAAGGCGTAGAGCAACCTTATCTTACTCCCCTGCACACTTTAAAAGGAGCACATAAGCCACCGTTAACCTTCAGCACAACCTTGTATTTTATTAATAAAATCAGTGCTAAAACCAAATGCTTTCAAAGTTTTCCATAAATAATCATGTTCTACTCTATCAAAAGCCTTCTCCTTATCTATACAGCTCAAGCCCATATTTAGCCTAAAGATTTTCGAGACACTTCGGATGCCTCGATCTAAGAAGACCTCCTAAGTACATAACAGGTCTGATCTCCAGAACGCTTCCCAGTCGTGTGGCTAAAACTTTAAAGAGTAATTTGTAGTGACTACAATAATAAAGATACAGGTCTTCAGTTTTTTTATGTCTGTTAGATCTCCTTTTTTTCGGAATGTAAGAACTGCCCTTCTGCAACTCAGTGGCAGCAAACCTTTAATTAAACTATGCTCACGGGTGTATAGCTTTTTGTAAAAACTGACAGCTCTTTCACGTATTTTAGCAGATTTTAATACAATATTTCCAGTTTAAGATCTAAGGCTATGTATAAAACGATTTTTTTTACAGAGGTGGGTAAATATGTACAGAAGGTATATGGACAGAATATAGAGGTGTAACAATAGATAGTTATAGATCGTGCAAAGACGCATAGTGATAAGGTAGTGCAAAGTACAGAAGTGGCAGTGCAGTAGACTGGTCCTCAGCCACCTTAAAGCCTGTCTTTAAGGTGGCTGTTCAGTGCAGAAACGGCCACAGGAAAGAAGCTGTTTTTCAGTCTGTTTGTGCAGGCTCTGAGGTATCGGTAGCATCTGCCTGATGGGAGAAGAATCTTTGATTATGACTCTCGCCCTTTGCAGGCAGCATTTTTTGTGCATGTTATCCAGGGTGGGTAGCTGAGTGCCGATGATACGTTGGGCGGTTTTCACCACCCTCTGGAGGGCTGTGCAGTCTGAAACAGTGCAGCTGCTGTACCATACTGAGATGCAGTTTGTGAGGATGCTCTTGATGGTACTGCGGAAAAAGTTCTTCAGTATCCTGTTGCTGAGATGGGACTTTTTATGTCTCCTCAGAACAATGGTAGCAGACTTGAAGCAGGTGGGGACGATTTCCTGGGCCAAGGACAGATTGAAGATGTTTGTGAAGACCTCGGCCAACTGCTGCGCATGTGCTCCGAGTACGCGTCCAGGGATGCCATCAGGGCCAGCTGCCTTTCTACCATCCACCCTTCCCAGGGTAGCACACACTTCAGAGATGGAGAGCAAGAGTGGCTGCTCAACTGGTGACAGCTCTATTTTGTGCGTAGGCTCCATATTCCCTTTTTCAAAGCGAGCATAGAAGTGGTTAAGCTCGTCGGGAGTGAGGCAGAGCTGGTTGGAGGTGTTCTGTTGGGTGGTTTGCAGTCAGTGATAGCCTGTATTCCCTGCCACATGCGTCGGGGGTCAGCAGAGATGAAGTGCTCCTCGATCTGCTGTTTGTATTCATGTTTGGCTTTGAAGATTCCCCTCCTCAGATCAGCTCTGGCGACGTTGTAGGCCTCCCGGTCTCCAGACCTGAAGGCGGTGTTGCATGCTTTGAGCAGGAGACGGACCGGACTCACGGTTTCATCCAGGGCTTCTGATTGGGGAACACTTTGATGTTCTTATTTGTAGTCACCAAATCCACACACTTATTGATGTAATCAAGGACAGCAGTGGTGTAAGTGTTGATATTGGTGACTGTATCTGTAGTGGCCTGTGCAGCGAATTCACTCCAGTCTGTATGTGTGAACTGCTGCTGGAGAGCAAGCGTCAGCCCCATCCATCCAAACTTTAACAGTCCTGATTGTGGGTTTCACACGTTTCATGACTGGAGTGAGTACTTGTGGTAACAGGAACAATGAAAGATGGTCTGTCTGATTGTCCGAGGTGAGGAGTTGGTGTGACTCTGAAGCTCTGTGGGGGAGCAGATCATGTGACCCCCTCTGTTACCTGCATTTTTTCTTCTGGCCACTCCTGACCACACTGTGTGTACATACATGATCATTTTTTTTTCCCGTTTTTACTACCAGTGAGTTACGAGATGTTATTCAGGTGTTGAGTTCTGTTTGTTATTTGATCATCCGAGTGAGTGTTGAGTTTCTTGTTTCCATTTTGTTTTGTGATATGTTTTTGATATTATATTTGGACCCGTTTTGTGACCCGGTCTTGATGTGAGTTGTGAAATTGAGAGCGTACTTTTACACAGCTGTTTGGTTTTTATTTTTTGCCCAGGTTCCACTGCGTTGTAAGATGTAAAACAAATCTTTTCTTTTCTAAATTTTTTTCAAAAGAAATAAAAAATTTTGGTAAAATCATATGTGCGGTTGTGCAAATTAAAATCCCCACCAACAAATAAAACTTTATTGTTACAGGTTTTTATGGTTTTACAAAGGTCATCGAAGAAACCAAGCCTTTGCATTAGTGAGTTTGGAGCATACACAAAAATACATTTTAAAAAACAACTTTTAATTTGCGCCTTTTATTACCTCCTCTGTATCATAAGTGACTGGCGTGAGATTTTTTGAAAATAAAAATGCCAATCGACAAGATTTTTATTGTCACTATGAGTTTCCTGAAGAAATAAGATGTCTATTTTCTTCTGCTTTACTTTTTCATACAACTCTGCTCTCTTGCTGTTATCTCTTTCCCTGTTGGCATTAAAGGGTGTTATATGAATGTCTTTCATGATGTAAGGGAGGAGTATAAGTAGCAGTAGCAGAGTGTACAGCCCAGACGAGCTGAAAGAGCTACTCCAGTTCACTACTATCATTACTCAGTATGTGGTTTAACTTTGTCACTATTTTCATTCATTGGTACACTACCTTTTCTGTGAAGCACCCTTCAATCATTAATCGTTTTATTGCCCCCCCAAATAATCCTTTTTAAGTCTGGGAAGTAAATCCATGAGTTTACCCATTCTCAGATTTTTGTTATTTTTTAAAAAGGGTTCAATTTCATTTGCACTGTACTCTTTACTGTCAAAAGTGGGTACATCAGGGGTGGGAACACTGGTATCAGAAACATTACTTTCTGCATCACTTTCAGTTTCTACAAGCTCTTGGTAATTGTTTATTTTTGCATGCCACATTTTTTTTTTCTTTAGGGGTGTTTTAAGAATAACCTGTTTAGTTTCATCACAGTGTCTGGAAATTTTTCTAGTAGTAAAATATTACTGGTATTGTTCTCCTGTGAGTTAATTTACTACATCATTAGTGATAAGCTCTGTTATTCTTTTGTAAACTGTGCTTAGCCTGCACAGTGGTCTCAGTACTCCCAGTACTACTTGCCCCTTCACTGGGTATTTGATCCGTTTCAGTTCTTAAGCTGGTTTATTTACGTTTCTTCAGGCTGGAGAAGTCTGTTCCGGTTCAACACTGTCCTGTGAAGCGCGAAAGTTCTCTCTCTAAAATCTCGTCTTTAATACAGGGGGGTACATTAGACAGTGTTACTTTGCTAAAATCACAGTCACACTGAATAAAAATGAATGATATTCATAGCTGTCTAAAATGGAAAAGAATTAACAGCACCGCTTTATGGGTATGACAGCACGGCTCTATGGGTATGACATCACATCAACAAAAAAATTCTAAGCATGTATAAAAAAAATTATGATTCATATAAAATACATTTAAATTTTCAGAAGGTGTATGTAGAAGTTTGTGTGTGTGTGTGTATATATGTGTGTAATTTCTCACAGCTAGACCAATCTAAGAGTGAAAAGGTGGTAATTAAAAATTAGCCAGGAAATCACTTACACACACATACTGGATGAGAAGATGCTGATCTTCCTTATAAGGCCGAATGAGAGAAGAAAAGAAATCAAAAGCAGCTTAAACAGAACCACTTGGACAAGAAGAGGAGAGAGAAAATCACACACACAAAATACATACCAGTGGGTGTCCGGAAGTCATGGACTCGTTCTGAACAGTGTTGTGTTGTGTGAGCACTTCTTCATTCTTTCTCTCTTTACCTCCTCCATCATCATCATCCAATTCATCCAAACTCTGAACACACACGCACGCACACACACACACAGTTTAACAATGTATACATGTGTTTAAATATCCCAGATTTACAGCGCATGCTGCCCCCCCCCCACTGTCTGTAAGGACAGATGCTAGTGAATTGAAGGTAGTGGGTTTGAATTGTTTGAATTGTTAAGATAATGCTTAACATTTATCCATCAGCTGCCTGAGTCAGATGGTTAACAAAAAAACTAATTATCAGAAAAGACAAAAACACAACAAAAACACCTAAAACGAATAAACATAAATTTTGAAATAAATAAATATATATATTTTTGAAAGCAAACAAACAAACAGAAGGAGGCACCAGAAGATCATCACTCTGTGATGGTAAAGTAAAAAATAGAAAATAAAGAAAAATGGATAAAAAAAAAAGAATAATTTTTCTGATGAAACTTAAAATCAGGTGTGAAATACAGGAGGACGCGAATATAAACAGAAAACATATATAGAAATCAGACCCAGTGGAAACACAATAAAACTTAAAGCCAGAAAAAAGAACAAAAAACACAAATATCAGCTGTATGAGGGGACCTGGGTCCAAAGCACTAAACCCTGCAGGTCCAAGCACTAAACCCTGCCGGTCCAAGCACTAAACCCTGCCGGTCCAAGCACTAAACCCCTGCAGGTCCAAGCACTAAACCCTGCAGGTCCTGCTGCCATCTTGTGGTGTAATACGATATTACAATAAGCAATATAAAAAAACCAAATGCACATCGTGTTTCTCTAATGGGAAACTGAACAATTTTATTCAATTAGGATTGACAAAATTCTTATAGATTAATAATGAACATTCAAACTGCAGATTTTACTTTATAAACAGAAAAAACAAACTACAGGAGAGCAACATAAACCAAAGGAACAGAAAACAAAAAGCACAGAGAGAAAAAGGAGGAGTCTGGTAAACACTGAGGTGGAAGACATAAAAGTAAAAAAAAAAAAAAAGCAAGAAAATGACGAGCTAGATTCCAGGAAAGGAACAGAGAAGAAGAGATGTTGGGAACCATGAGAAAGACGAAAGTAATGACACTAAAGAGAAACTAAAGAACCCGAGAAGAACATAGGAAAAAGAAAGGAACACAGACTAGTGGATAAAGAGAGAGGAAATATAGAAAAAAGGGACATGAATTATAGAAAGGTGTTTAAGTATATACCATTCTCAAGGATTTAAAGAGCAAGATATATAAAAAAAAACGTATCACCTTAAGAACTAAAGGAACAAACACACAAAATAAAAAACAATGTGAGATTTTTTTATCTTTACGCAAATTAATGTGTAATGAATATGGGTAAGGCAGAAATCCTCTGACCAATCACACGATCCGAAGTGTAAACACAGTTTCAGTTCAAACAACAAACATTATGCAGATTTTTACTTTCTCTGGAACTTTTTTCAGTGTTAAACTACAGTAAAGCTACAAATCTTAGTTTATACCTGTATATCTGAGTTTATATCGCTGAGTCCACGCCCACAAAGAAAAAAATCAGAGCTGAGCAATGGAATCAATATGAGTAATACAACAAACACACGTCTATATAAACAGAAACCTGGAGCGAGACGAAGAAGGAGGACTGAGCAAAAAAACTCTGAGCTTACATTCTTCTTACTTCCTGTTTATACAGTTACAGACTAATGTTTAAATCAGTTTTAAGAGACGCAGTGTAAACAGGACACGACTCTGCCTGAGTCACACGCCGGATTAGACAACAAACAAAATATAAAAAATACTCTTCCATAATTTTTCCGATGTGATGGTGAAACTCGCAGGTTATGATTCAAACAGTAAGGTGGTGTTTCGAGTTACAGCAGCGCTACAGAACTCTTACTGTGTGTGTTCAGAGTTTAATGCATGTCTGAATCAATCAAGTGCTGAAAACACATTAATATAAAAAATTATACACACCAGAACAGAGAGAGATGTGTGTGTGTGTGTGCATTTGTTAATCATTGGCAACACACTATGATAGACTAGATTTAATGTTGAGGAACAAAAGAACATTGAGGGACAGGAAAAAACTAAGTGGCAGGGGAACACTGCAGGACATAGGACTTATTTTTTCTCTAAACTATTTTTGACTATTTTCTTTTTTTTTTTATTCATTTTTTACCCAAAAAGGAGTGTGTGTGCCTCTCTCCACACTTCCTTACAAACTTGGAATCTTTGGCATTTAGCCTGTTAACACAGACCCTAATAAAACCACACTGATAACAACCAACACTGTGTTTTAATAAAAATGAGGAAGAGAAAGAGAGACTGAGAGACAGAGAGTGATTTTTATTCATTGTTTCCTATTTAACCAGCTCACACACTTCCTCCTCATTCCATTACCCTTATCACCGACTTTTACCCACCTCCTCCACCCATCCACCTGTCTAACTAACTATACTTTAAATCTTACTTTACAAACCATCCATTTATCTTACACACAATTGAACAGTTACTTATTTAATCATCCACCACTATAAACTCTTTCATCCATCACTTCATCTACTCTCCTTACTCATCTCATTCAAATTTTCACATTGTAACCCTATTTATCTTATCTATTTATCCATCTACGCTTTCATCTACACATCCGATGCTTTCATCTACCTAGCCACTGATTCATTCATCAATCCATCCATCTATACATTTATTCTTAACTCTATCCATCAATCCATCCCACCAGCCATCCACTGACATATTTGTCTATCCACCCATAGTACTTATCTACCCATTTATCCATCCATCATACACCTTCTTATCTATCCCGAATACACCTGTACATCTACTCATCCATCTACCCACTGATCCCTTTATTATACCCATCTTTTCATTTTGGTCCCAAACAGCTCAATAGATTACCCATCAGTAATGTTCTTCTTTAATTAGAGGGTCTTCAGAAATCTAAAGAGCTCAGGGCTGATCAGTCTGCTGTGTTTAAGCTCAAGTGACAGGAACACTGTTTCCATCTAAACCCCGAAAATGAACCCTGCGCTTCACTACAAACCTTTCAGTTTAAATAAATGTTATCCAGGAAACACACACACACACACACATACTTTGTGTGCACTGAGTGTGACTGATATGCTGCAGATAATTCAAGTTATTCCAACAAAAAAAATAAGGAGAATTAGTGCTGATAAAGAGAAGATGAAATGAAATCAATTTGTGAAGAGAAACTTAATCACATCAGCGTTCATGGATAAAACGTTGTATTTAACATTGTTTAAAACAAAACTCATCTAAAGGCTCTGTCTGTGAGAAGACCTTACTGAGTTTACTGGATCACAAAGTAAACACAGGTTTATAGTAATGTACTGGGGTAATACACAGCAAAATGGAAATACAAAAGTTTCCTGTATGGAAGAATGTGTATTTGTACGGTGTTAAGTCAAGTAAAGCCAAGTCACCTTTATTTATATAGAGCTTAACAAATGAGATGGTTTCAAAATCGTGTGTCTAAGAAGTTTTCAGTATCCACACTATGTTCATTTATAATGGATGATAGATTATTAATTGTAAAAAATGTTGTCGAGCATGATTGATTTAATTGATGTTTTTGTGTGTGTGTTTGTTTGCGTCATTGTAAAGCCCTCGTCAAAAATTTAATTAAAATGTAAAGCATAAACACACGTCCTTATTTCTAATTTTAAAGATACGCCTTCGTCAGTCAGAGACTAGTAAGGCTAACTTTACAACATACTGTAGCTTAAAGCAGGTTATGGTCGCTAAACTGCTGGATGTCCAGGAGGTGCTCCCAAAGCAATGTGGACTTTATTGATAATTGGAAAACTTTTAAAGGCAAAGCTGGCCTGTTAGAACAGGACGATGTCTATCCTACTCGAGAAGGTTTTTTTTTTTGGGAACATAGTTCATAGTCCTAGAATAGGTCTAGTTAATCGTTGACTACCCAGAGCCCAGGCCAAGCAGCAGACCAACAGGCTAATCTGACTATCTGCTAGCTGCACAGAATGTGTCTGTTTCCAAAAATAAATTTTAAAAGACCCAGAAAAGCCGGCTTTAGCAATTTAATTAAAATAGATACCTCTAATTCAGAACATACTGAACCCCCAATCTGAAGCTAGGATTGTTAAATATTAAATCTCTTACATGTAAAGATCTCATAGTTAATGAAATTATCACAGATCAGGAGTTTGACATACTGTGTTTAACAGAAACCTGTACTAAACTGAATAAGTATGTAGCATTAAATGAAGGTGGTACTCCGGCGTAAAGCTACATACATCAGCCTCGTCCAACTGGTAGAGAAGGAGGTGTTGTGTTATTTATAACGATAATCTGAACATCGTACAAAAACATGGACATAATTTAAATGCATTTGAAGCTCTCTGTAGCACCATAACAGGTGTAGCCACGAGTCAGTCGATTCCGTTAATTATTATTTACAGACCCCCAGGACCGTACTCCGAATTTCTTAGAGAATTTGAATTTCTATCAAACCTGGTCATTTTTGTTGATAGAGCAATAATTGCAGCATGGAGACGACTAATAAAAATTAAAGAACTGTGTAATTTACAATGCTTTAAGCTCGCTAATGTTAGCCAACATTCACAACAGGAGGTGACAGTGTTGTGGGCTTAGCCTGTTCCAGGATATATTTGCAGTAAAGGAATGAGTTAGATGTGTATATAGATGAGTGTGAGCTGTTAGAGGACATGGACAGTCATAGGTTGGGGGCCAGAGAGTGGGTGTGGCTTAGAAGTGGGCATGGTCAATCCAATTATTTCAGCTGTGTGTGAGAGGAAATGATTTGAAAGCTGAACACACCCAAAACCAGAAACACACTTGCACACATACAAACACACACCATATTGTAATGACGAGAAAGATTTGCTTTTGGTGTGTGTTTGCAGTATAACTAGTAAAATGTCATGTTGAACATTATTTAAATTAGTCATCTGACAATATGTGTGATGGACATATGATCTAACCAATCAAAGCACAGTGTGGGACATATGATTAAAAACTGAATCTGAGATTCTTAAAAAGTTAGCAGTATGTTAGTAAGAGCAGATCCAGCTCTTTTACTCTGCGTTTCTGTGTGTGTGTGTGTGTGTGTGTGTGTGTGTTTGTGACTCAGGAATGAGGCTTTGTGGTTGAACTGAATGTGAGGAATGACTAATCATTGAGCCGCTAAGCGTTTGAGCTTTTCTCCAAACAAGGACACATCAACACACCAAATACCTCTGCGATTACCTCATCACATACCTGTATCTTTCTCTGTCTGTCTCTTCATCTTTTAGTCTCACTGTCTCTCTCTTTCCCCTGTCTGTCTGTTTTAATTTCTGTCTGTCTGTCTGTCTGTCTGTCTTTTTCTTTCTGTCTGGTTGTTTTTGTCAGTTGTCTTACTCTCTCTCTTACCCTTTTTGTCTCTTCTTTACCCTATCTGTCTGTCTTTTCATCTGTTAATCTTGCAGTTTGGGGTTTTCCCTGTGTCTGTCTGTCTTTTTTACTTTTGTTTTTTTGTTTGTCCGTCAGTCTTTCTGTCCGTCTTCCTCTTTCTGTATGTCTCTCTTTCTCCAAGCCTTTTGTCTCTCTCTCTCTCTCTCTCTCGCTCTCTGTGATCCTTTATTTCTCCATATTGTCTTGTCTATTTCTCTCTGCCACAGCCTCCTTCTCTCTTGCTCTCTCCTGTCCTGTCACTGCTTTTTGTTTTTAGTACAAACACTCTGGTCTGTCTCTATTTCTTTTCGGTTCCTTTAGGATTAGCATGGCTAATCGTGTTAGCATTGGATTAAATTTACTAAATTGATTGATAATATGTGAAGGTGAGACTGATATGTCTTGATACCCGATTTAGCACACAGGGCACAAAGTGTTACCCTCAAAACTGCCTATATACCTACACTGCTCTACAGGCTGCAGATTAGAAACTGGCAGTAAAGATTTAGAGCCGATAACCTAAACTATAGAAGCTGCTGTACTGTCTGTAGATCGCACACTCAAAAAAAACCCTAAAACCTCACCTAAAATTGCTCTGAATAGGATTTTGACCTGAGACAGTTATAACTGATATAATTCTCCCCAGCAGATACGACACCTTCATATCATTCAAACGCAAACTCCAAACACTCAGTTGGTTACCTGAATGATTTTGCCCATTAGGCTGCGAATTTAATACTTTTATTATTTTTGCACTTTATATCATCGACAGGACATTATGTTATGATTTAAAACCTTCATCAAGATGTGCAACCTTTAAAGTCACCAATGTGAAACAGCCTGTAAGGAAACTCCTGATAAAACTGCCTTTTCTAACTGTCAATAATAATTACAGCAGAAATATTTACTCCACAATATAATGGCTGCAGAACCTGTATAACCTTCACACTTAGGGTTTACACCTCAAACTGCTGCTCAGGCTGCAGCTCTAAGAACCTCATAACCCTATGACAGCCATGACGATAAACAATAAATCTTTCAGCAATGTTTACCTATAAAACCAGATGTGAAAATTTTTATCTTTGTATAAATGTCTGTGAGTCAGCCAACTGTCAAACACTGTTAGCAGTATTTAGCACAATGCTAACATACACACATGATTTAGGAGGTGCGAAAAGCAATGACTTGAGTGTTGTGTGTGGTATGTATGTAGGGAGAGTAAGTGAATGAATCGTCAATGTTGATATGAATCGCTCCTAAATTCTGCCGACAGAAGCTGCTTTTAACTGAGACCAAACCACAGACAAATAGTTTATGCAGGGCACACACACACACAAACCTACAGGTTCAAATATATCCGAGTTAACAAAACTCTGGCATATGCTCTTCCCTAAAAAACTAAAAGACACACATACACACTGTTAATTATCTTTTATAACAAGTAACACCTGATCTCATCAAAGGTACAATCTGTGCTGCTATCAGCCGATCAGATCACTTCATTCCTGACTCTATCTACTAAAGAATCTCATTTAAAAAACCTTATAAATAAAACCAATACTAATATTTGTTCTTTAATCAAATCTAACATTAAAGATCAGTCCTCTGATCCAGCGACACTGATAAAGGGCATGTGTGTACTCACCCTGCACACTGTAATCCCCTCTAAAACTCCAACAATACAGCCTGGCACATGCCCAGTTCCCAAACTACTTAATGCTGCCTCAGAGGAGGAGATAATCACAGGATGTGCCGAGGTGAAAAACACGCTGATCTGTTTCCAACATCAACTCCTAGGCATGCTGTAAACCGGAGGAATTCACACACACTGCAATATAAAATGCATTTATATCAAAGTGTTCTGTAAAAAAACTGCCTGATAGAAGACCTGAGAGAAACACACACACAGTGCAATGTATACTAGCTCAATGCAGAAGACCTCATATGGAGCAATAAAAAACTAGAAGAAAATCCAGCAAATTTACAGTTTTGAGTAAGAAAAGTCCTGGAGAACACGTACATGTTACAGTGTTACTGAATGATGGTGTGAATTCATGAGCATTACAATGTTGAATTAAGTCACATCAGGATATATGTGTTCACATGACCTCAGACGACTCCTAAATCCTAAAATCCATAACCCTATAAGCTGGGGGAAATTTAATTCTTCAATGTGTCATGATGTGGAAGGTGGACCATGTAATTCTAAATGATTGTGGACTCCATTCTAAACTCACATATGTCAAGAATTATTTCTATTTTTTTTAATGTTGATTGATAACATGTTGTTGACTGATTGTAAAGGCGGAACTTTGAAGTGTACAAGTTTAGCGCACTGTTATATCACTGAAAAAGATTTAGATTCCTACATAACTACTTAACTTTAAAGAACGAATCTTTTTTAAACGTTTTAATCAAAGAAAAAAAAATAGTTAATTGCAGTTAAATTTTACTTGTTTAGCACCACCCCAAGTTTAAACATTATCACATTTTAAATTCACAATGCTGTGACGTTATATGTCAAGTGACCAATATTAGTATATCGGCCGTTGAACATCCTAATTTCAACCACATGTACTTACTTTAAATGTATTTTATAATGTAGTTCATACTTAAGTAGTATGTAATTTTGGACAAAACATTATTGTAATTACTAACAACACATCCATATGGCTGTTGCTGCTGAAGGCGAAAAGGTTCATTTCCTGTTGATTTTTTGTAACTTTGTTGTTGACATTCACTTTTATTTGTTTTATTAATAAAAAATCCTTGAAGTTTTTTTTGGCATTATAGATACTTTAAAAGTCAAACAGGTAATTAAAGGAAAATCTGTATTAAAACAAAATATTTATTAATAATCGTTTCAGAATCACATCACAGCCCTTAGAATCAGAATTTAATGGAATCTTGAGGTGTCTGAAGATTCACACCCTCTAATCCTACAGCTGTAAATCTACAGTTTAACAGACATACAAACTCACAACTCTATAAAATTAGTTGTTTATATAACTTTATCCCAGGATATGACCTGTGGATTAAAGATGTAATTAGAACATTAGAGCAGTGACGTAAACAGGACAGAAAAGAGTCTAGAAAAACTGGTGGTGTCCAACAGGATAAAACATTAAAACAATTTGTGATCCTGAATCCTTGATTAAACCTGCACTAAAGCCTTAATATAATCTATCAATCTGATTAAAAAGCTGCCCCTAAAGACAATAACAGCCCCCCCCCAATTCTACAAGAGAAACCGCAGAAAAAACGGCAGTGAGGGAAATGGCAGATAATAGAAACGTCGTAGAAGAGAAAGTGCAAAGAGGAGAAACAGATGAGAAGAGACGCAGTGGAGAAGAAAAACAGCAGAGTAGAGAAAAAGATGAGAAAAGAAAAACAGCGGAGAAGAGAAAAACGGAGTAGAGAAACAGATGACAAGAGAAACAGATAAGAAGAGTAAAACAGCGAAGAAGAGAAACGGGTGGGAAGAGAAACGGCTGAGTAGAGAAACGGCCGAGAAGAGAAGAACAGCAGAAAGGAGAAACAGCGGAGAAGAGAAAGAGAAGAGAAACGGCCAAGAAGATAAACGGCAGAGAAGAGAAAAGTGTCAGTGTGTCCTAACAGTGAGTCGGTCATCAGAAACACACACACATCTGGAATTAAGTCCAAAGTGCCTGTAAAGCAGCGTCTTACAAAACACAGCACATGTACACAGGCTTTATTTACACTGCAAAGTGCACAGGAGTGAAATACACACATGAGCACAGAAAAAAGCTGTTATAAACAACATTGTGTTTGTCTCTAGGTGCAGCACCAGAATTTACAAATTCACAACATTTCCTGTCTGCTCGAATGGGCGTGGCCTAATATACTAACAAGGCTGAGAACATCAAACAGGCACACTCTGGATCAGGACATTCACCAAATACCAGTAATGTAAAGGTCAAACGTCAGATCTTTACTGTCATTGCACAAATTTGAGATTAGCATTAACATAGCATTTGAAACTAGCCATAGAACACACCAACAGACTGATTCTCCTGAACTACAAAATACAAAAATACCACCCGGTTCCTCTCTCTGAGAACATTAGCAATATTAACCATTGTTTATTATTTATGAGTAAAGAAGCCAGCAACCGATTTGAGACAGTATTTTTGTTGGCCCCGCTGTGTTTTATTGAGTATGTTATGTAAAGAGAAATGTGGTGGTGAATTAGATGCTGGTGGGAAAATGGCACTCAGTTTTTTCTGTGTCAGTTTCACGACACGATAAAAAAGGATGCTGAATTCTGACAACTCGAAGCTGTGAGCTGAAAAAACACCACAGTGATAAACAGACAAACAGACAACCATCATAATTTCATACTTACAGACTGAAAAAAACAGACTTTCAAGAATTTCTCTATAAACTACTGGAATATCAGATCATCAAGTACATCCGAGGGAGAGGAAGAGAAAAAAGAGAGAATAGAAAAACAGAGAGAGAGAGAGAAAAAAAGATAGAGACAAAGGAAAAAAAAAAGAAAGACAGAGAGACATGCGGAGCAAAAAAAAAAAAAAAAAGAGAGAGAGAGAGAGAGAGAGATTGTGGGTTGTGAGTTTGCAGTAAAGGTTGTGCGAAGGTTGTGATAAAGGTTGTGAATTTCAGGTCATCATTCAGTTTTTGACTCTTTGTAAAACATTCTTCATAAAATAAAAAAAACCCTCCCACTTCAAACTTTAATCTACAGATCAAAGCTTCCATCTGTTGTTAAGGTCTCACCTCATTGGACGGGATGTTGACCACTCCTGTGGACCGCCGCTTTTCCCGCAGTTTTCTCTTCTCGATCTGACCTTTGCCCTTGCGAGCACTGGGACCCGAACTCTTCTTCTCTTTTCCTTTGGGACTCTCACGGTCACTATCCAGAGCTCCTCCAGGCTCTGCCAGTGTGTCTGTGGGTTTCTTGGCATCTGATCCTCGCGGCGCTGTTGTGGACGTCTGTGCAGGGGCTGCGTATATATGCGGTTCCTCCTCTGCCTTTCTGGTCACGGCAGAAGAGGAAGCGGATCGAGCCACAGCATTAGGGAGCAGACTGTTCCGCTCTGGGTTTCCGTTAGAGTTGTTGAGGTCCGGTACGGAACGGGTTTCCAGGGTTTTCATGCTCCCGGCGCTCATCGTTATGGCGTTGGCACTTGTGATGGCTGCAATGTCCCCCAGCATCTTAGCTCGCATTTTCTCCCGCTTGGCCTTCCATTCCTCCAGAAAATCGGTGGCTGCGTTGGACTTGAAGCCTCCAGATGCCATTTTAGCATCCGCAGAAAGAGAATGAGAAACTGTCGAAAAAAGAAAAAATACAAAGAGACTCAAAGGCACAACATTCCTCCTTCACCAGGGAAAACCTGCAATCAGAAACAAACACACAATAATACACTGACACACACAGAGGGCATGGCCAGACCAGCTGTGATTCAAATATGTGTCACCGACTTTTATTTCAGTTTCATAATCTGCTGTGTGTGTGTTATTTTACTACATTTCACACACTAATAAAGACTCAAAGTTTATGGGTGAAGTTTCATCTATGAGTGTATTTTTTTTTTTGTTTATGAGGTCATCAAAGCACTCTGTATCCTGCATTCACACAATTATTTAATAACTGATCGTTACTGTTTTGGCTTATGGGCGTGGCCTCTTTCTCTTTGATCTCATTCCATTATAAAATTAAAAGTCGCCATGTTTCGTTTCAACCGCCATGTCCCGCACATCTGTCTGCAGTTCCACAACACATCTGTCTGTCAACTCAACACAAAATCACCACCCTGCACGAGGAATGCAGTGACGTCATCAGGGGGGTTCAATCAGACGGAAATTAGGGAAAAAACCAACAGCAGTCACCGACACGATCCACATGGTTGCTGGTTGTTTTGTTTTTTTAAACTAATTAGGCGGTGCGAACCCAGGACATTATTTAGCCCTGGATGGGTCACCCTTTTTTGTTTTACACAAATTAGCAAACTTTGAACTTCTATAAGGAAGCGTTGATTTCATAAAAAACACTTTTGTAGCAGGCACACGCGCGCACTGTTTGTGTGTCGAAGTTAAGAATGTAAAGAAACACACACACTTTTGCTTTGTAACCGCGGACTGAAAACTTTTCACAAATTTCCGATTTAAAGCCGAATGTAATTTAAACAGATGGTAAACTCACCTGCGCGAGGTTTTCGGTGTGAGTGTGTGTGAATATGTGTAAAAATGCTCCTCACTCCTCTCCTCACGCTCACAAGGTGGAACAATACGGCGAAATGAAATCGTTCTCAGGCAGTCACGGCGCTCAGCGTTTCTCCTTTGAGCTTAGCTGTCGAATATCCCCGAACAGAGCCGGAAATACACGAAAAGAGCCGGAAACGCGCTACTAAGCCTCGATAGCGTTTACGAAAAGTTGCAGGGACAAGCAAAGAAGGATAAAATTCTGGTTTATATATATATATATATATATATATATATATATATCTATATATATATATATATATACATATATACATACATATATATATATAACATATATATATATATATGGCCCCTAATAATAATTGCCATATATAAAAAGGATTTATTTAATTATTTATATTTAAATTCATAGAATAAATATTAGACTTAATAATAATATATTTTATTTTTTAGGTCTAATGTTCTATTTTAATATTGTACTAAATAACAATTATTTTAAAAAAAATTATATATGGGGATTATTATTAGGAGCAGTGGTGGCTCAAATGGTTAAGGCGCTGAGTTGTTGATCAGGAGACCAGGAAGAGCACTATTCAGACCCTACCTCTGCCAGCCAGCCACTGTTAACCCTTCCTGCTCCAGGGACGCTGTATCATAGCTGAACCCCAACTTTTAAAGATGGGCTATGCGAAAAAATTAATTTTTTTCTATGCTGTAAAAAGTATATGTGACAAAAAAGGCATTTACATTTTATATCTTCTGCATACTGGGATATTTAGAGTAGTATAATCAAGATTCAAAGCGTTTATTGTCATTTGCACATTGAGGAAACAAGTGTACAAAGTTTCTGTGTACAATGCTATTCTAAAGTAGACTAAACAGGGGTGGAAGAAAAAAAAGTACAATATTAGTTATTTGCAAAATAAATATTAGAATATGTGCAAAATTTGAAAGTATGGTGAGGACCAGTGGTATAAATAATACATAAATAAAATAAATATCTAATATGTTGTTGTATAAATAATATAAAATCAAAATATATTTTTCAAGTGTTTACATATTTATTTTTTGTGGAAATAAGCAATTTACCAAAAGAAGTGGTTAAGGGTCTCCCATTGGATAATTAGGTTTAGCTCAGATTGAACCCGAACTGACGCAGAAGCTTTCGATGTTGGACAACACACCCTGTGATTGTGGAAAAGAATTTAGTGTGTTTCAGAAGAGTTAAATTACCAAAAGATTGGACTCTGGAGTAATGGAAGAAGGTCATGTGGTCTGATAAGTCAAGATCTACCCTGATCCAGAGTGACGGGTGTCCACCTGGATATATAGATAGATTTTATTCTCTGATGATATGGGCACATTCCAAGATGGCAAGTCCAAAATTCAAAATTCATCTCAAATTGTGAAAGAGTGAATCAGGGACCATCAGACATTATTTACACACAGACCTGAACCGTTTTGAGAATTTTTAATGCAATATGTTCAATGATGGGAAATCAGTTCCCCCTCATGGAATTCCACTAAACTCTGATGATTCTCCATCTAGTTCCCTGAATTTACTAACATTTCAGTGGAGCTTTCAGATTAATGAAACTTTACTTGAGATAATTGCAATTATTATCTTTTACAGGAGACCCAAATTTATTTTCTTTTTTTTTCTAAACCTGCAAAACTGCCAGGAAAAGGACTTGAAATGTCATTTGAAAAATATTTACTTTGTTCTTAGTTTTTTTTGTTTTAAAACAATCCTTAGTTAATAATTAGCCAATAATTAGAACATTTTCTTTTTACAAGATAAAAGCGTAACACTGATCGAAACATCTAAACATCAATAAACTTATGTGATTAAACATCTAAACATCTAAACATCAATAAACTTATGTGATTAAAATAAACTCCAGAATCATCTCCAGACTTTGAAGATCTTTAGAGGAACCTTCAGATCATCTTCCACCAAACACCCGGCAGGTTGAATTGATCATTTTACATTGAAGGTGTAAGAACTCTTCTACACACTCCTGCAGTATTTCATCTTCACTCTGATGCTTAAATTTAAAGCCACAGCAGGTAACGTCCTCTTATCAGTGAGCTTAAAAAAGAGAAGTAAACGCCGCCATCTGTGTATTTATCTTTTGCTGGGACACCTCTTGACAAGCAGCTTTACAGACAGTGTTTTTCAGAGTTCCTTCCAGATTATCTTAAAAATCAGTGAAACTCTCAAACATTTTGTGTACTGAGATTAACTGGATAATTGTGAGCTCTGTTCATGCTGTGGTAATGAGAACTGTCGATCTGCTTATTGTCTGTCTGTTTTTTTCAGGAAGCAGTTTGTTTCCACTTCACTCAGCCGCTTCTCTCAGAAAACCATCAACAGCTGAAGCTGAGCAGAATATGGATGGAGAGTCTCGACATGATTTAAGGTGCAGCATAAAAAAAATCAGTCCTCTATTAATAGTTGCAGCTTTAGAGCCGAAGGTTAAAACATTTTTCTGCACATTTCCAGGAATATGAGAGGTTCTCCAGGGCTGGCAGATTCGTACGCTTTTCCCCATTATCCCACTCGACATTCCTGGAGTGTGTACTGCCGGGTTTCTCCCTTTCTTCCATTCATCCCTGCAGGTTCAGGCTGAAGCAGTCCGACTGGTTCAGAGAGTTTAAACTTACACACTTCCTCCTTCTTTTTATAATAGGATTATAACGCGTTTCAACTGGAAAAACAGCTTTTTTTTACTGCTGCTTTATTCACATCTGTAATGGATTCAACTGCAAACCATTTAACACACAGAAAAACTGATTAAACCTGCAAAACTGCCAGGAAAAGAACTTGAAATGTCATTTGAAAAATATTTACTTTGTTCTTATTTTTTTTTTTTTTTTTTAAACAATCCTTAGTTAATAATTAGCCAATAATTAGAACATTTTCTTTTTACAAAGATAAAAACGTAACACTGATCGAAACATCTAAACACCAAATCCGAACATCTAAAAACGCCGATCCGAATATCTACACACCAAGCCAAACATCTACAAACGCCGATCCAACCAAACAAAAACCAGACATCTTAACACCGAGCCAAACATCTTAACACCGAGCCAAACAGCTAAACACCGAGCCAAACAGCTAAACACCGAGCCGAACATTTAAACACGATCCAAACATCTGAATACAATACAAACATCTAAACGCTGATCCAACCATCTAAACACCGAGTCAAACATCTAAACACGATCCAAACATCTAAACACTAACACTTTGGTGTTTAAACTGTTCTGGAGGCAGATGAAGGTTGATTAGTGAAAAAGATGCTGTTATAAATGGTGTTTACACCAAACACCTCCCTCACCCCCCCACACATTACACTGAGCACCTCCCCAAAAACCCTGATACACACACTACAGAAAACACCTCTCCAACCCCTAAACACAAGCATTACACACCAAACACACCTCTTCACCCTCACCCCCCCCCACACACTACACCAAACACCTCCCCAACCCTGTACACACACTACACCAAAACACTCCCTCACCCCCCCACACACATTACACTGAGCACCTCCCCAAACCCTGATACACACACTGCAGAAAAACACCTCTCCAACCCCCTAAACACACACATTACACCAAACACCTCTTCAACCCCCACACACACACTACACCAAACACCTCCCCAACTCCCCCACACACTACAAACACCTCTCCAACCCTTACACAAACACACTATACCAAAACACCTCCCCAACCCCCATACACACACTGCCCCCAACAAATCCCTACCCACCTCACACACTACACCAAATACCTCTCCAACCCTTTCACACACTACTACACTGATCACCTACCCAACCCTCACACACACTACACCAAACACCTGCCTAACCACTACACACACTACACTAAAAAATACCTCCTCAACCCTGACACACACTACAACAACACTTCCTGAACCCCCAAACACACTACAGTGAACACCTTCTCCACCCTACACACATCCCACACCAAACATCCCTGCAAACCCCTACACACACTACACCAAAACACCTCCCCAGCCCACATACACACACTACACACCAAACACCTCCCCAACTCTTACACACTACACCAAACATCTCCCAGACCCCTACACACACTACAAACAACCTCCCCAACCCCCCACACACTACAACCAAACCCCTACAAACACCTCCAAAACCCACACACACACCCTACATCAAACATCTCTCCAACCCCTACACACACTACAGCAAGCACCTCCCCGCCCCCCCCTACACCTAAACAAAACACCCTCCCCAACTCTTACACACAATACACCATAACACCTCCCAGATCTCTACACACACTTCAAACAACTCTCAAACCCATACACACTACCTACAACTCCCCCCCCCCCCCCCCCACTCCCACACACCTCCCCAACCCACACACTACACCAAACACCTCCCCAATGCACACACACACCACCACAGCAAACACCTCACCAAACCCTACACACACCACAACCCAAACACCTCCCAGGCCCCTCTACACACTCTACAACAAAAACCTCCTTAACCTCCCAAAACCCCTACACATACACTACAAACCAAACAACTCCTAAACCCCTACACACACACAATACACCAAACAACCTCCCCAACCCCTACACACACACTACACTGAAACACCTCCCTAACCCCCAAACAGACTACACCAAACACATCCCCAACCCACACACAACCAACACTAAACCAACCTAGACCCCCTACTCCAACCAACTCTCCAATCGCTACACACACCAAACACCCTCCCGAACCCCCAAACACACTACAACAAACACCTCTCCTTAAACCCGACAACACACTACACAAAACACCTTTCCAACCCCTAAACACACATACACACTACACTTAACACCTATCTTATCCCTACACACACAAAACCTACACTGAACACCTCCCCAACCCACACACACCCTACACCAAACACCCCAACCTCCCAACCCCTACAAACACCCTCCCAAACACCTCCCCAACCTACACACAACCCACACCCCAAACATCTCCCCAACCAAGCCCTACACACACACACTACACCAAACCACACCCCAACCCCTACAAACACCTCCCAAACACCTCCCCAACTCTTACACACTACACCAAACACCTCAGACCCCTACACACTACAAACTCCCCAACCCCCCACACCAAACTTCTCTCCAACCCCTACACACACTACACCAAACACCTCCCCAACCTACACCCATCACACCAAACATCTCCCCAAGCCCTACATACACACACACCAAACATCCCTGCAACCCCTACACACACACACCATACATCTCTGCAACCCCTACACACACACTACACCAAACACCTCTCCAACCCATATACACACACTACACCAAACACCTCCCCAACTCTTACACACTACACCAAACACCCTCCCCGACCCCTACACACACTACAAACAACTCCCAGGCCCCTAAACACACTCTACAACAAAAACCTCCTCAACCCCTACACATACACTACACCAAACAACTCCTAAACCCCTACACACACACTACACCAAACACCTCCCCAAACCCTACACACACTACACTGAACACCTCCCCAACCACACTACACCAAACACATCCCCAACGCACACACAACCAACACCAAACAAACCTAGACCCCCTACTCCAAACACCTCTCCAACCGCTACACACACCAAACACCTCCCGAACCCCCTACAACAAACACCTCCTTAAACTCTACACACACACCAGACCAAACACCTTCCCAACCCCTAAACACTTCCCTAACTCACAAACACACACAAAAAATTTCAGTGTAAATAACTCGTTACATGAGAAATATTTTTTTTTGTTATTTAGGTTATCTATAGATCTGTGATCATTTAAATTTAGAGATAATTTAAATGCACGCTACACCAATCACCACCCCAACCCCTACACACACTTCACCAAACCCTACACACACACTACATTGAAACACACACACAACTTTTGTTACATAAGAAACATTTTCTTCATTTAGTTTATCCTGGATACCGAGTTTATTTCATGCACAGACCTCTTAAATGCACACTACACCAAACACCTCCCAACCCCCACACACACTAACCCAAACACACCTCGCCAACCCCTACAAAACCATACTACACCAAACACCTCGCCAACCCCTATACACAAAATTTCAGCGTAAACAAGTCTTATTTGTACATTTCTTATTTGTATATTTTAGTCATTTAGGTTATCTATAGAAATTGAGTTTGTTATTTAATGCACAGATAATTAAAGTGTGTGTACTTTGCTATTGTATTTCTAGCTTTAAAAAATAGAATGTCATTTTCACCATAACCAATATCAGCTGAGACATGAATATTAAAAAATATATTTAAATATATTAATGTGGGGACCAAAAGTGATATTTAATGTAAGGACAGGACTAAAAGTGAACTAAATAAAAAAACAAAGTATTAAACTTTTCCAAATAGTTAAAGTATGTGGTTTTTAGTTGTAATTAGTTTGTTCATAGCAACAACACTTATCAACTCACTGTTTAATTTATTAGGAACAGAGGTAAAGATTACCACATCATCACATTAACCACATTATGATTAAACATCAGAGAGATAGAGAGATCAGAGAGAGAGAGCAGATAGAGATTAGAGAGAGAGAGAGAGAGAGACAAGTTTTTTTCAACTTTATTGAACTCTCAGTGGTTGGCAGTCACAGCACAGCTTGCATGTAGAAGCTACACATCTATTTTACAAGAATGTTGGAACATTTAAAAAAAAAACAAAGAAAAAACAAAAACAAAAAACAACAGAGTTAAAAGCAAAAGCGAGTCAGCCGTCTGTACGCCACATGCTCCTCTCTTTAATCTACAGCATCTTTAAGTTAAAAGGACACTGAAATGCATAAAATCTCACTCGAAACTCAGTACTGGCATAAATGGTGTGTGTGAGGGGTCTATTTTAATTAAAAATAATAAAATAGAGGAAGAAAATAAAACAGACCACGGTTAATGTTATCTATCATTTAATTGGGGGGGCAGCACTTAGGAGAAAGGATAAAGGGAAAGAAGAGTAAGTGGAGGAAGAGGAAAAAGAGGAAGTAGAATAAAATAATGAGGAGCAGTCATGAAATCTTATGAAATTTATGAAGTTGTATTATATTATTTTTATATCACAGTTATTACACAGTTAATTTATTTCTTTAAAAGGTAAAGATTTGCTGAAACCCCTGAACCGATTCAGTACAGGGGACAGCGGCGGCATTACCGCTATTCACTATATTAAAAAGACCAAAAACAATAGAATATATAAAACACACTTCCATCCGCGGCGCCGCACTAATCGAGCAGCACCAGACGAAAGAAAGCGCATGCCATGTGCTCGTCTTACACCTACAGGGTTAAATACAGCGTCACACTCAGTACCTGCTAAAAACACTGTGAGATTCAAACAAACACTACACACACTACTGACTGCCTGACAAAGGAGGGGCAGGTAGTGGAGAAACTAGGAGGCCAGAATAGAAAGCAGACAGAGGAAACAGAAAGTGGGGTTTAAGAAAGAGGGAAAATAGGAGGGGGAGAATCTTATAAAGAAAAATAGGAAGGAGACAGAGGAAAGAGATTCTAGGAAAAATAGTCAGAAAAAAGGAAATTTTTTTTAAAGGAACAGAGGCATATTGCACATTAAGTGAAAGCTTAACATTTTACCAGAGGGGAGTGTGTGTGTGTGTGAGAGAGGAAGAGAGAGAGAGAGGGAGGTTGGTGAGAGGATGGGTTGCGTGCATCAACACGCATGCTGAATGCTGGGAAAATCCACTGCTAAGAACACAGTACCACAGAGAGAGAGAGAGAAAGCGCAAGAGAGACAGGGGGCAGCGCTACATCATAAAAGGAAGTATAAAAGGGAGAGCAAAAGAAGGCAGAAACGTGCGAGAGAGAGAGAGAGACAAAGAGAGAAACAGAGATAGAGAGACTCACTACACAGGAAGTAGGAGGAAAATAAAGGAAAGTTTGTGGCACCAAATAAACTTCTTTCTTTATTTTCTTTTTTCTGTACAAATGTGTGTTAAAGCGTCTCTCTGCCCTGTAAACTGACCGTGTATGTGTGTTGTGAGGCGTTAGAGGACGAGTCGAGTGCGCAAGTAATGGAAGGTTGCAGGAGGATGGATGTGTTTAGTTGTGTCTGTATGTGTGTAGCGCATCTCAGCGTGAAAAATCCCCACCCTGACCACCAGGCAGCGCTGCGCTACTTGGACAGTTTACTGATAACTCGTATCAAAGCGCCGTTCTCATCCTTCAGCCTCTGATTGTCTGCCTTTAGGTCGGGGAGTGTCTGAAAAACATGAGAGAAGAGAGAGGGTGATACAGATGTGCAGGTGAAGGAAAAACGTGTTACTTCAGCTGTACGACATCTGCATCCACACACATGCAGATCCATTTCCTGTTTTCTTACCTATTTTGTGTTTCTCCGCTCATTTTACTTTTTAATCCCACTTTGTTTCCTTCCTTACTTCGCACCCCCCCCCAGATTCTCTTCCAACTTTATTTGCACTCTCTCTCCCTCCATCTATCATTTCTTCCTCCTCCGCTGGTTTCCATCCATCTCATCTCTTTCCTGTCACTAATTTTCATCCTTCCTTTATTCTTCCCATTCTATCTTTCTTTCTTAAGCCTTTCTCTTAATCTGTCCTGCCAGCCTCCATCTTTTTTTATGTTTTTTTTATGCTTTCTGTCCCCAGTGTCTTTATTTATTAAGTAATTTCTTAAGATTAATGAATTAATTTATGTGGCTGAAGGAGTTTTTTTTTATCTGGTGGGAAAGTGGGCGGCGCCACCAAAGCAGGGCTCAGTAAGTGGTTAATCTTTTTCAGGATGCTGTTTTAGAAGCGTGTTCTGCGAACAGATGTTAAACTCATATGTAGTGTGTGTGTGTAACATTAAACAGGAAACTGGTTAATGGAGGCAGAGCTTAAACCCAGAGGTTGTCAAATGCAGACTAATCACATGATCCTGAACACAAGCTACAGAATCATCTCACAGCAGGCCAAACCTCTGAAACAAGCAAAGTGCAAAAAAATTCTACACACATACACGCACATGCGCAGACACCTGTAAATAAAATACTGTAAATTGCACTGTATAAAATGTACTGTATTTTTACACTAAGGGGGAAAAAAAACATCTCGGTTACGTATGGTACCCTTATGGTAAGACGTTGTGTCGAGTGACAACACTAGGGGTCACGTTTTGGGAGCCCGAATACCTCTGACGTATTTTAAAAAGGCCAATGAAATTGGACGAGCGGAATTTGCATAGTCGGTTACACCCCGGACGTCCGGGTATAAATAGGCCGGCCGCGAAACTGCTCTTTGTTCTGCCTGAGGAGCTGGAGACGACTCCCCTGGGACGGTCCGGCACAGTGGCATAAGGGACACAACGTCCTCGTCGCTCCATCAGGGTTACCATACGTAACCGAGACGTTCCCTATCTGTTGTTCACTCCGATGTTGTGTCGAGTGACGACACTAGGGGTCCTATACATCACGCCACTGAGCCGACCCGTGTCAGGGGTCTACCGCCAGCATGTCAAAGCGCAGCCTTACTCAACCTCATGACCTACCAGTGTGTAGGAAAACCTAAGCTCCTTCCAGAAGGGGGGAGAATATAGCATAGGCAAAATCCCCAGCAAAGCCTTTTAGTCACCTTCCAGTTACTCACCGCTGGGAGTCCTGCCACACCGGGACCAGGCACTGAGGGGTGGAGGGCCCTACGAAGATCACATCCCGCCATCTGGGGAGTAGTATGTGAAGAATCACCTAAGACTGAAAAAAAGAGGCAGTACAATATAGGGAAAGGGCCCTGGGGTGGGCTCCACATAAGGAGAGACGCCAGGCGCAGGGACACACATTGTTTCTATTTATGGCGATGGGGAACACCGCGCCGGAAGCCTCTTCCACAGTGAAGGATACACACATGGGGCCGTCTCTGGAGCCACTACATGCAGAGCACAACCTAGCGGGGGTTCCTTGAAACCACCTTGCTTGGTCTCCCCCGGCTGGTCCCTCCGCTGGATCAGCTGGGGGGTAGAGTGTGCTAGTAATGGAAAAAAAAAAAAGTGGAACCGGGGTCAGACAATGGAACCTTCATGGACCAAAAAGGCATATCCCTACCCCGGAGGGGAGGAACGCTTCTACCCTTCTCCAGAGTCACGGGCACCACACAAGACTCTGGAGGAAATGGGTTTTATTGTTTTTTTTGCAGATTGTAGAACCTGGCAAATGTGTTGGAAGTAGCCCAACCTGCAGCCCTGCATATGTCTGCTAGTGAGGCTCCATTCGCCAGGGCTGTTGCAGCAGCCACCCCCCTAGTGGAGTGAGCTCTTACCCCCAGGGGACAGGGGAAGCGCCTGGCCTGGTAAGCCTCGAGGATTGCTTCCACTAGCCAGTGGGAGATCCTCTGTTTGGAGACGGTGTCCCACTTTCGCCGTCCTCCATAGCAGACAAAGAGCCCTGAAAGAGCAGACAAAGAGCCTCTGAAGCTCTGAGTGCGGTCTAGGTACACCCAGAGGGCCCGCACCGGACACAACAAGAGCAGGTCAGGACTCCCCTGTTCCGGGTAAATAGCTTGCAAGGTCACCACCTGATCCCTGAAGGGAGTGGGCACGTATTGCGGCCTAGGCTTCAAGACAACCTGAGAGTCTGCCAGACCAAACTCTAGGCACACCTTGTTGGCAGAGAGGGCTTGGAGGTCCCCCACCCTCTTAATCGAGGTGAGTGCAGTGAGGAGAGCCGTCTTCCAGGAGAGGGCTCCGAGTTCCACAGACTGCAAAGGCTCGAATGGGTCTCTCTGTAAAGCCTGTAGGACCACAGAGACATCCCAAGTATGGTATTTACCACTGCAGGTGATGGATCTCTTAGATCCTCCTGGTCCCACCCAGAGACCACACGTTGAGGTTTCAGAGATCTGGGCATGGGTGGCAGATAAAGCCCCTTCCCTGGGAGAGAAGGCCCCTCCTCAGAGGAATCGGCCAGGGAGGAGTCACTGCCAACAGGACCAGCTCCTGTGGGCCAGTAAGGCGCCACGAGCTGTAGGTGCTCCTGGTCCTCCCTACCCCGGCACAGAACCTGTGCAATAGGCTCATTGGGGAAAAGTGTACTTGCGCAACTCTTTGGGCCAGCTGTGTGCCAGTGCATCCGTGCCGAGGAGGGCCTTGGTAAGGGAAAACCACAACTGGCAATGGGTCGATTCTGCCGAGGCGAACAGATCTACCTGTGCCTGGCCAAACCGATCCACTCCACTCGCCCCCGAGGGACCTCTGTCGTGAAAGCGCGTCGCTGGCACAGTTGAGGTCGCCTGGGATGGGAGTGGCACGCACAGACCCGAGCCTGTGCTGGCCCCACAGCAGGAGAGATGGCAGGCAAGTTGTGACATACGACGTACACTGCCCTGATGGTTAATACATGCAACCAGCACGTGTTGTTCGGATGGACCCAACACGTGCTGGCCCTGAACCATGGACCGGAACCTCTTCAGGGCCACACTGCCAACAACTCGAGGCAGCTGAATCGCATAGTAGCCGAGCCGAATGGTCTTGAGAAGCCACTGGAAGGCACTGAGAAGGCTTTCCCAAGCTTCAGATACCTCACCAGTGGCTCCCGCAAAAACGCACTCGGAGTACCCCGGGTGGGATCACTGTGGCTGACTGGGAAGGTGCAGTAGTCAGAGGTAGACCGTCATTCCGACTGCATGACTTACCCATGAAGCCAGCAGCTGGCACCGCCGATGATGTTTCAGCTGGTCTGGCTGTACTCCATGCAGTAATGCGAGGCGAACTGCTGGGCACCCAGCGGTTGTACAGTGAGCCCGTATGGAGACTGGACCTTTCGCCAGAATCCAGAGTGGACCAACCCAGTGGAGAAGGAATTTGCTCTTTCTGTGTCCCCGAAGAGACCACCTGGTGAAATTGGGGCATCAAGAAAGCGAGCTTTCTCTAACCTCTCGCATATCAGCCAGGTTCAGCCACAGGTGGCGTTCCTGGACCACCTGCGTGGCCATCGCCCTTCCCAGAGCCTGCACTGTCCCTTCGTAGCCGTAGCAGTTCCTGCAAGAGCTCTGGGTTAGGCCCCCTCGGGCAGCTCTTTCAACGCCCGGGCCTGGTAAACCTGCAGGATGGCCAAGGTATGTAAGGCAGACGCAGCCTTTCCAGAAGCAGCATAAGCCTTCGCCATGAGGGCCAAGAAAACTTACATGTCCTTCAGCTAACAAGGCGCCCTACCGAGGAATTTTTGCTTGGGCGCTGCTGCAGGTGTCAACGTCGTACACAGGGGTCCTCTCGCCACTTCCTGGTTGGCCACCGCCACGGAGAGACCGCTGATCGTGCTGCCACTGCTCCAGTGACGCAAAGAGGTAATCGCCTCATTTAAACTGTTCTTCTCTATGGCTGTCGCTTGCAAAAGCTTTCGCTTAAACTCTGCTGCTGCTGCCGCCGTAAAGTTGCATTCGCCCCGAAAAACAGAACGATGAGCAGTTCGCGCGGCCGGTCTATTTATACCCGAAGTCCGGGGCGTAACCTGCTATGCAAATTCTGCTCGTCCAATTTCATTGGCCTTTTTAAAATACATCAGGAGGTATTCGGGCTCCCAAAACGTGACCCCTAGTGTCGTCACTCGACACAACGTTGGAGTGAACGACAGATAGGAACTCCAGGATGTATAGAAAGAATATTTCTGGACTTATTCAGTGTTTTGTTTATCAGTCTAATGCGCACACACACATAAACACACAGTAAATAATTAACACACACATACAGACATTTTTAAACAATAAACACACAATACGCACACTTGTAAAAAAATATGAAAAAGAAAAAAAGGGAAAATTTTATTTAAAATAATGACACAACAAAGATTTTTGACACGACAAAAATTCTTGTTTACAAGGAAATTTTAACATTTTGTAAAACTTTTTCTATTTAATATAATGTGTTTAAATAAATTTTCTAGACTAAAGTAAATAAAGATTATTATTATTTATTATGCTCTATATAGTTTTATCTTATAATGATTTTTCATTAAGATAATTGTCAGTGTGTGTGTTGTATATGTGTGTAAGGATGCACCAGTGGCATATGCAGAATCCATGCAGTCAAGTTAAACCTTAGGCACCAAATCCAGAATAAAAGTCATTAAATAAATGTAAATAAAGAAAAGTCAGAGCTAAAGGTGTTTGGAGTTCATGCAGGAATCAGATCAGAGATTAGACTACACATCACACAACAGCATCACCAGAGAATCAGCTGATCTATTACTGAGAAACATTCACCTTGGGAAATACACACTGACACCACTAACACTACACACACACACCCTCCAGCTTCAGTATGATTTCGACACACTATAAGTACATATTTACATTTATTAAATGTGTTTAATATTAGTAATAATGAAATTTCAATTATTTATAAATCTGTACAAGTCTTATTTAATAATAATAATGATCATAATCATGAAATCAACCATTCAAATATTAAAAATTATTAAAACATTATATAATCAACAATTATAATTCCTATCATTTTATTAAATACTTGCTAAATATCTAATTTTTAATATTTTATGTTATGTTAGAATTATTATTATTATTATAATGGATACTATATGACAACATAATAATATTATAAATATCAATAACTATAATCTCATTAACGTGATCTAAAGTACTACTTCCTCCACATGACTCTCAGGAATGTATTGTGAGTGTACTGTAAGTTTATTGTGAATGTACTGTGTATTTTGAGTGTACTGTGTATTGTAAGTGTATTGTGAGTGTAGAGTGTAGTAAGTGTATTGTAAGTGTAGAGTGAGTGTACTATACATATATTGTGTGTTTAGAGTGTAAAGTAAGTGTACTGTGTGTGAATTGTGTATTGTGAGTGTACTGTGAGTGTAGGAAGCGTTCTGTTTATTGTGAGTGTACTGTGTATTGTAAGTGTAGAGGGAATGTACTGTAAATGTAAAAAGTGAATTTTTAATAGATATGGTGTATTGTGGTGTATTGTGTGTGTAGAATGTTTTGTGTATTGTGAGATTATCGTGAGTGTTCTGTGAGTATAAAGTGTATTGTGAGTGTACTGTGTATTTAGAGTGTATTTTGAGTGTGTTGTCTATTGTGAAAGTGTTGTAAATGTATTCTGTATTGTTAGTGTATCAAGTGTGTATTGAGAGCTTGTTGAGTATTGTGATTGTATTGTGAGTATATTGAGTATGGTGTTTGTGTTGAGCTTGTATTAAAAGTGATTTTGAATGTAAGTGTATTGTGTACTTAGAGTGTGTTAAGTATTGTGAGTGTCTTGAAAAACTGAAGTGAAGTGTACTGAGCGTGTGTTGAGAGTATTGCGTATTGTGAGTGTATTGAGAATATTAAATGTGTATTGTGAGTGTACTGAGAGTGTATTGAGAGTGCATTTAGAGTGTGTTGAGTATTGCGAGTGTAATAAGGAATTGTAAATGTGTATTGTGAGTTTACTGAAAGTGTCTTAAGAGTGTGTTGAATGTATTGTGAGTGTATTGAGAGTGTGTTGAGTATTGCAAGTCTACTAAGAGTTTATTGGGTACTGTGAGTCTATTTCAGTGGGGCAGTGGTGGGGCAGTGGTGGGGGCTAGTGGTGGGGCAGTGGTGGCTCAAATGGTTAAGGTGCTGATTTGCTGATCTGAAGACCAGAAACACCCGGGTTCAAGCCCCACCACAGGCAAGCCAGCCACTGTTGGGTCCTTGAGCAAGACCCTTAACCCTTCCTGCTCCAGGGGCGCTGCATCATAGCTGACCCTGCACTCTGACCCCCAACTTACTAAGATGGGATATGCGAATACACTGCATTTCATTGGTTCTGTACATGTACCTTGCACAATGACAATAAAGTTGAATATTTATTTTATTTATTATTTTATTTAAATAGGTTGAAATGTATTTTCTGATCTGGCTGTGATTATGATGAGATTATCATCACACATTTCTCAGTAATAACATCACAGTAAACCTGAAACAATGCAGGGAAATTCAGGAAACTGGGCAGAGCAACAGCAGGCAACACCTGCCTGTCTACAGGAGAGGGCGGAGCCAAAACAGGATAAGTTAATAGAGTGGATGGGGCTTATAGATCAGCAGCGGGCAGTTTGCAGAGAACTCGGGCCAAAGCTCTGTTCTCCGCCTGCAATCGCTCATTATACTGCCTCAGAGCTTTAACTTGCTTTATCTCAGGGAGGTTCTACACACACACATACACAGGTTGGGAAGGGGGGGAATATAGGGAAAG
Organism: Bagarius yarrelli; assembly: GCA_005784505.1. Taxonomy (NCBI): domain Eukaryota; kingdom Metazoa; phylum Chordata; class Actinopteri; order Siluriformes; family Sisoridae; genus Bagarius; species Bagarius yarrelli. The sequence goes on from VCAZ01000337.1 coordinate 134,934, forward strand.
AAGAAGAGGGGAACAAGAAAAGGACGAGGAAATGAAAAACAGAAAAAGGATTAAATGAAAAAAAAAGAATAGAAAAGAGAGGGAGAGAGAGAGAGAGAGAGAGAGAGGGAGGGGCAGTAAGAAATTAACAGAAAGGAGCAGTAACAATATAAAAAAGGAAAGAATGTGAGATCAAAGATAGATATGTAACAGTGGAACACACGTGAGACTTTGGTTTAATTATGTCATTTCACACACACACTTTTTAATAAATTGCTGTCCCCTTTGTTTCTAAATTTTTAGAACTTAGAACTTCACACTGCCATGTGATAGCCATGTTACTGATGCACAAATCCTACTTCCACTTTGCTCATTCTAAGGTTGTGATGTTACAAGGTTGTGAAGAATAGATATTATGCAAATAAGCTGAATGCTGATTGGACAGCATTGCTTGAACCCCCAATCGATACAAATAAGATGATGCTTATTAACTCTAAACAAATAATCCCACTGATCTACCCACCAGACACACTTACTCTCACACACATAAAAACCCAACCCAGTTTTCTTTAAGTGTTTTTAAGTGTGTGTGTGTGTGTATGTACCTTAAGTTCCTCCTCCATCTCAGAGATCTTTCTTTCTAGAGCTCGTCGTTCCTGCATAGACAAACAATTTCATTAAGCAACATGTGTGTCCTTCTCCTCTCTCAAATACACACACACACACACAAGTATAGCACTTACACACAACTGGGTGATTCTATAATTGTGGGTACGTTTGGTGTCCAAAGCCATTTTTATTGGTTGGATTTTTTATTTTGAAATGTGTTACTTTCATGGATCATAAGATGTTACAGCTCATAACAATAAAATATTTTCTGTAAAAAGTGTCTCAAAGCTGAACATCAGGATTTCTTCTTATTTGATTTAGTCAATGTATTTTTCCATTATGTGTTATTGTGTAATCAAATTATTTGACTTTATTTTAGGCTATATTTCTTTTATGTATAAATCCATTTTCACAGTTTTTTTTATTCACTGATAAGATGTGAAGCACAAAGAAAACAGAAGTAATCATTAAACACATTAATTATTATTTTAATTATATTATTTTGGTTAGTCCACCAGTCAGTTCTGTCAATTCTGTAATTTAAAGAGTCAAGTTAATAACCTATTTTGACAAACAATAAAGAAATTGTTTAAAATTACATCTGCAGAGACAAATAATAAGCAGAGCCAATCAATTTCTCTAATTCTTATTTACAGACCCCCCAGGTCCGTACTCTGAATTTTTTAGTGAATTTGCAGATTTTCTGTCTAACCTGGTTGTCTCTCCGCCGATAAAAAGCGTTAATTGCTGGAGACTTTAATATTCATTTTGAAAACTCAGACGACCCGCTGAGAACAGCATTTATGTCTTTACTCGACTCAGTGGGAGTAAATCAGTGTGTAATAGGACCCACTCATAAAGCAGGTCACACATTAGATTTAATATTATCTTTCGGAATAAGTATAAGTAATATAGTAACAACTCCTCAGTGCGAAATTATTTCTGATCACCATCTTATATCGTTTAAAATGCGTCATGCTAATAGTGCACATGCAGCGCCGCGCTACCGCTTTAAACGTACACTTACATCAACTTCTGCTCAGAGCTTTATTAATTGTCTTTCAGACTTGTCTTCTGTCATTGGATCACCGTCTGATCCAACAGAACTCGAGCAGGCGACTGAATACATAGATGCCGCTTTCCTTCCGCTCTACATTAGATAACGTGGCTCCAGTTAAAAGAAAAATAATTAAAGATAAGAAACTCGCTCCATGGTATAATGAACACACGCGCTCTTTAAAACAGAGCGCCCGTAAACTAGAACGTAAATGGCGCAGAACTAGATTGCTGGTTTTCCAGGCAGCATGGAAAGAGGGAATTCTAGCTTATAAAAAAAAAAGCTATTAGTGTAACTAGATCAACGTATCTTTCTAACCTTATTGAAAATAATAAAAATAATCCTAGATTTCTATTTGACACCGTCGCAAAATTAACTAGGAATAAGACGACCTCAGAAACCTGCACCATAACTGCGTGCAGCAGTGAGGATTTCATGAACTTTTTTTGATAATAAAATTGCAAACATTAGGCAGAAAATTCACGCTCTAAAACCAGACCTTTCGAATGATTCTGATGAACAATTAACCGCATCAGATCAGAACTTTCACTCCTCTGGAAGAGAAAAACCTAATCGCACTCATCTCTTCCACAAAACCGTCAACTTGTGTGTTAGATCCTATACCAACACACTTTCTTAAGCAAATTGTACCGGCAGTATCAGAACCCCCGTTGAAAATAGTTAACTCTTCTCTCAGCAGTGGGTGTGTTTCCCAATTTTTTTTAAAATTAGCAGTGATTAAACCTTTAATTAAGAAACCTGACCTTGACCAAAATGAGCTGTCAAACTACAGGCCGATATCTAACCTTCCGTTTATCTCTAAAATCCTAGAGAAGGTAGTAGCGCAACAACTATGTTCATATTTACAAAGAAATAACATACACGAACTTTATCAATCAGGATTCAGGCCTCACCACAGCACAGAGACAGCACTGGTCAAAGTAGCTAATGACCTCTTACTGGCATCCGACCAAGGCTGTGTCTCGTTGCTTATATTACTTGACCTTAGTGCGGCTTTCGACACCATAGATCACGATATTCTTCTTCACAGATTAGAAAAATTAGTAGGAATTAAAGGAACAGCTCTTGCGTGGCTCAGGTCCTATTTAACCGATCGTTACCAGTTTGTAGATTTAAATGGTGATTATTCTGCACGCTCCCTTGTAAAGTTTCCACTGTTATGGTGATGACACACAGTTATACGTCAATACCTCATCAAGGCCTGATGCGAAAGGCCAGTTTAATAAAATTGAGCAATGTGTGAAGGAAGTAAGAGATTGGATGTTATGCAATTTCCTCTTGCTTAACGCTAGGTTCTGGTTCTAGGACCACAGGTAGCTAAAAGTAAGCTTCCTGATCACACCTTAACCCTAGACAGTCTTTCTGTTTCACCAAGTGCAACAGTAAAAGATCTGGGTGTGATTTTAGACTCCAATCTCTCATTTGAAGCCCATGTCGACAATATTAGCAGGATAGCGTACTATCATCTCAGAAATATCGCTAAAATAAGAAATATCTTGTCGCTTACTGATGCCGAAAAATTAGTTCATGCGTTTATCACATCCAGGCTGGATTACTGTAACGCTTTACTGTCTGGATGTTCAACTAGGTGCATTAATAAACTTCAGTTAGTCCAGAACGCAGCAGCGAGATTCCTTACTAAAACTAAAAGATCACGCACATCACGCCAGTCCTATCCACACTGCATTGGCTCCCAGTGAGACACCGCATCGATTTTAAAATACTACTTTTAACTTATAAGGTTTCTTCCTATCTCATCTCAGGGAGTTTTTTCCTTGCCACCGTCGCCCCCGGCTTGCTTATCAGGGACAAACTGATTTGTTTAATTCTGTCTCATAATTTCTTCAATTGTAAAGCTGCTTTGTGACAATCACCATTGTAAAGAGCGCTATACAAATAAAACTGAATTGAATTGAATTGAATTAAAATCTCAAACCATAAGGCTGTATTTTTGCACCTTTACAATAATTAACTTTTTCTTTGTTTCCTGGGATATTGCATACATTTTCAAATCATTTATAAATTCACAGAATCATCCACAAAAATCAGTAAACATTTTTTTTGAGTTATCGTGAGAACGGTGAGTAATCAGTCCGGACCATGTACCAACAAAACTTGGATGAGAACCCTCAGCCAGGACATTGAAAATGTGTCGTTTATGACAATGACCCAAAACACACCGCCAAGTAGTGACTCAAGAAAAAGCACATTAAGGTCCTGGAGTGTCCTAGTCAGTGTCCATGGAAAATCTGTGGAGGAGCTGAAGGTTTGGGTTGCCAATCGTCAGCCTCAAACTGTTAATGATTTGGAAAGAATCTGCAGTGAGAAGTGGAACAAAATCCCTCGTGAGATAACTGTAAACCTGGTGACTACAAGAAACCTCTGACCTCCGTGATTGCCAACAAGAGTTTTACCGCCAAGTATGAAGTCTTGCTGATTGATTGGAGACCAAATTTATTACACACATTAAAATACAAATTATGTATAACTTTCTAGAAATGTGTTTTCTTTATGTTTTTCTTGTTATTCTGTTTTTAATGTTAGAATAAACCAACAATAAAATGTTCAGTGGGAAACAAACAAAAATCAGCAGGAGATCAAATAATTTATTCCCTCACTGAACATCTAATTATAGAATCATCCACATACACAAACACACACACACAATATAAAGCACACTCACTCACGTATACACGTTTACACACCTACTTGCATGTTAGTACATTCTTGCACACTTATTTTGCACACACGCACACAATATTGCATATTACGTACACACGCCATATTCTTATATAGATGTGCGTGTTCACACACCGCCACACATGTAATTACTCCTACACAAACACTTACATGCAGTGTACATACAGGCACAACACCATTTGTATAAATCTTCATGTAAAGTACACTTGCACACTCACACACACAGGCGAGTGCTTAACCAGGCACAGTGAATAGTGTTTAAATCATTACACACAGTGAATGCAAAACATATCTACACATCTAAGGGTGTTTAAACACACAAGCACCCATGTAACACAGGGTTTTGGTGATTGGCTGTCAGAGCTGGCCCCACCCCCTTTTTGAGACAGGCGTGTGGATCGGCCAATAGCAAAGCTCGATAAACGTAACTGACTTGGACTTTACCGAAAGCACAGAGTCTGTACTGAGACCCGGCACCAACCTTCAGATATAAACCAGTGGAAGGAGTTATGGGTCTCTCTCTCTCTCTTACACACACACATACACAAATTTTTGTGTTAATATTGTGTGTGAATTTGTGTAAAGAATTTACCCTTTTTTCCATCTCCAGCTGTGATCTATCAGCAAACCGCTCCTGTCTCTATAAATGTACACACACACACACACACACACACACACACACACACACACACACGTTCTTTTGCACTATTTAATTACTGTTTGTTTTGAGAATATTTACAAGACTAATCATTATTTTATAACTAGCTATAAATTATTTATTTATTAAATAATACATATTTTAAGGTCCAGACTTTACTGCATTCCCTCCTGTAAACACCCCTACCTATAAATAATCCCACTTGTAAAACACTCCCACCTGTAAACACCTCAAAACCTGTTACAATATGCAACCCATAACCCACAATCTATTCACCTGTAACCACCCCAGCATGTGTAATGCAACCAACATGTAACATCTGACCCACTTGTACAACCTCTAATATCTTTAACAGCCCATCAATTAATATCTATTGCCAACACCTGTAAGCACGTGTCCACCCGTAAGAAACCATCCAGCTGTAACTACCCCAACACCGGTAACTACTCTACCTAAATAATTCAACAACTGGGCAGATGTCCTTATCTAGAGCATTTTATCACTTTTTATCCAACTGAGCAGGTTAAGGGCCTTGCTCAGGGGCCCAACAGTGTCCATTTGCTGTTGACGGGAATCAAACCAATGATGTTCTGATTAGCAGTCCAACACTGAGCCTCCACTTCCCTCAAACTTAACTGTCACCCGTAAGTCTTCCAGCTTTAATCCTCTTATCTGCCCTCCCCTAACCTGTAACCCCATTGCCTGGGTCCCGCCCACATGTACCACTCTCACCTTTAATAGCTGTAATTCTCTCACCTGTAACCCTCTCACCTGTGTGGCCTTCTCCAGCTGCCGTTTTAGATCCTCCAACTCCAGATGTGTGTCGTGTAACTGAGACTTCAGCTTCTCATTTTCAGCTTGGATCTGTTCATAAAGCTACACACACAATCAAACAAACAGAAACACATCCTTTTCTGTGAAGCTCTGTTCAGTGTTTGATTTCCTCTGAAGAGCTTAACACCCGGTTCCGGTAATATAACTCTTTCCCTTTTCTTTGCTACAGTTATAAACACACACACACACACACACACACACACACACACACACACACACACACACACACACACATACACACACACACACTATTCCACAATAAAAGTCTTACCTTTACACTTGACTAAAAAGGGAAAATAAAAAAAGAAATGAAAAATAATAATAATAATAATAACCCCATGGTACCTTCTTGTAGTCGGTGTGGTCATCGCGGTCAATGCGCGAATACGGCCGGCGGCTCTCTCGGAGCTCATAACGATCAGTAATTGAGGAACCGGAGGACAAGCCGTCGCTCCTAATCAGAAGTTAGAGATGAATATTAAAGTTTTTTTGAAATATTTTTAAAAAGTAAACGTGCGTTAAAGCTGCATACCTGGAAAGTCGTTCACTCTGTGGAACAAAAAACAGAGTTTAAAGTTATTAATTATAATAATCAGTGTGTATATAGAGTTACTGCTTCACACTGAGAATGATAATGTACAAGACAAAACTTCAGTCTTCACATCTGACAGACATCCATCTTTAATCCTCTGATAGTCTCATCAGTCTCAGTCGAGACCTTCTGCCTCTTACTCTATATTAGTTCCAGTCCTTAACTTTGACTCTGCATTAGTCTTTAGCCCTCTGACCGTTGATTAGTCCTGGTCTCAGTGTTAAAGGTGCGTGTGTGATGGTACCTGAGGTTCTGTTTTAGTGCTTCCTTCCTCTGAGTCTGAGTGCTGTTCTGGATCATTCTCATCACTCTGAAACACAAAGATAATTATGGGGTCTCTATGCTTCAGTGTAACATGGTTAGGTGTATTGTTAATGTCTAAAGGTGTGTGTGTACATCTTGGGTCCAGAACGGTACTCCTGTAGAGCGTCGTTTTTCTCGAGGGCGTCTGCGATCACGTATAGAACGTGGCTGAGTTTTATCCTCTCCTTCTTTTTCCTCTTGTTTCTTATCTAAACACACCCACACGCAACACTGATCTAATGTATATTCCGGATTAACTGAATATATGGAAAATCAATTAGTAACAGTATAAAATGTCAGAATACAGAAGATTCTAAAATGTAAAAATAAAAGTTTTTCTGTCATGTTTTCTTGTTCGTGATGTTTTGGTGCTTTACCTCTCTCTGTGTCGTGGGCAAAGCTCCTGTAGCTGGGTGTGATTCCACTTAGACTGTCAGGGCGGTTCAGCGAGGAAGAGGAAGTGTAGAGGGATGAAGTACTAGTGGAGGATGACGGCGCAGTGGTGATGGAGGACGAGCTCAAGGAAGGGGTGCGGTAGCGCTACACACACACATACGTTAGACTTCTCGATTGCTAGTAATAAAATGTTACTCAATAACATATTAATTAAGTAACTATAACTAAGCTAATAAACGTAAATAAGGCACATATAATCACAGTTTTTTTAAATGATGCAAGTTAGGAATGAGGAACTGTTTAGGATTTGCATATTCATTAATAAAAGTATTGGCACCGCTCTACCTTCTTTAAAAAAACATAACCACTGTGTAGGACCACAGATCGTCCTCACCTCCTCGAAGCGATAGCGGGACCGATAGTCATCCTCCTTCACCTCTGCCTCCTTCTTCTCCTCCTGCTTTTCCTTGTCCTGCTTCTCCTTCTCCTCATCTCGGGACCGGATCGGACGACTGCGTCCGATAGTTTTCTCCGCCTCCTGAAGGTCGGTTAAGGTCACGCCCTGAAATGGAGCACGAGTGATCGTAAATATGTATACATGGGTAAGAGATAAAATATACTGAATTGCAGAAGGAGACAGAGAACAAAGAGACAAAGACAAAGAACCTGTGTGGACCGTCTGGACTGTCGGGCCTGTCGAGATCGAGCTTTTCTCTGAGACTCCGACTCCTCGTCACGCACAGGAGTAAGATATGATCTGTAAACACGTTAATTTACCAACTGTTTCATACTTTGAAAATGAGACTAGCATAAATGTTTAGGAGCAGACCTGCGTCTCTCTCTGCTGTCTCCTGAAGTAGTGTGTGTGGTGGTGGTAGTTGTGGTAGCTGCAGTGTTAATAGTGGGGATTACAGTCGCCAACTCCTTTTCTTTCTCAGCACCATCCTCATGCCAAAACCTACCAAAACACATTGAGGTATACACACGTTGAGCTATTAAAGGAACCTAAAAATTATTTCCTAAAAACACCCCGTTCTTTTGTGGGGTGCCATTACTTTTGCTCTAACGAAGTGTGCGTCTTATTTAAATTGGAATAATTTTCTACACACCTACAATAAACCCTACCTGATATTAACACAAATAAGGGGATGATGCAACCTATAAAAATATGTTTATGTACCTAGACACACTGCGGTGTCCTGTAGGTGAGGTAATAGTGGTAGTGGAGGTGGAGCTTGTTGTCGTAGTAACAGTAGAAGTGGAACTCACAGCATTGTCTTGCCTTTTTCCAAACGATCCACTACACACACACACAAAATGAACTTTTCACACATTTATTCCGTTATATAAAAAAAAATAAAGAACTTGTGGCTGTAATAAATAGACAAAATTATATTTAACACAGTCAAGTAAAGTTAATATTTTCCAAACATACACACACAAACAAACACAGCGGAAGCCACATGATTAAATGTGTGTGTATCCATCCTTACTGATAAACACCTTTTCTATGATTGAGCCTCGCAAACATAACAGAGGCTAACAGAGTCTACTATGATTTGGACTATACCAAAAATCTTTTATCATCACCCTATGACCAATTTTGTAAGTCCAGTATTTCTCTAACTTATATTTAAATATAAATTTATAATATTTTTATTTTCTCGCAAAATCCTACTTTTTTTTTATAATCCCTCAAAAATTTAACTGTCATTGCTATATTTCTCTACTTTATACTGTCCTTTAAATTTCTTTTTAGTTTTAGCTGTTGTTACAATATCCTTCTAGGTATCCATGTCCTTCCAATATATCATAAGGTCCCACTGTCCTTTCCATGTACTCGTAGCTACTGTCTTAGTCCACTGTTGTTCCAGTGTTTCTACTGATGCCTCTAGTCCCTGCTGCCCACCCGATGACATAATCAGCCCTATTGACCTCTCTCTAGTTCATTATGCCTGACCAATGACCCTGGCTTACCCTTCCTTACCCCATCTCCTGCTGCAATACTGATCTCCTGGTAGTCCATTTTGACTGCCTAATAATCCTAGTTCTCCCTGCCTTATTAATTACTTTGTAGCCAATACTGCACACTCAATTACCCCAGTTCCAACTTCTTTACGCATCACTTTCCAGTCACAGCTGCCCGCCTAATTACCCCAGTCTTCTTTCCTTACTGATCCTTCTCTAGTCCATGCTGCCCGCAAATGACCACACATTCTGCTGCCTAAATTATCTCTCCTTAGTCCATGCTGCCTGCCTGCCTCAATAATCCAGTTCCTTCTCTAGTCCAAATTATTATTATTTTTTTTTAGCTCTCTCCTCGCCCCCCCTCATAATCCCAGTCCCTGCCGCCTAACTGATCTCTCTCTAGTCCTTGCTGTCCACCAGCTACTGCTGCATTACTGATCTCTCTAAGACTGGGGTAATTAGGCTGCTTGCCTGATGGCCCCAATTCCTGCTGCCTTACTGATGTCTCTATAGTCCCAGTAACCCCAGTCCCCCCTGCCTTACTGAGCCCTCTCTAGTCTCTGCTGCCCTTTGACCTTAGTTGTAACACCCTTACTATGACCCCCAGTCCCCCTGCCACCTGGTTGACACAGCTCTAGTCCTTGCTGTACCTAGGACATTCCAATTTTTCCCACTATCTTCATATTTTTTATTTTATCTGACATTTTAATTTCTTTCTTATTCCTTATTGTTGGTCAAAAGAAGCTCACACTGCTCTTTCAACATCCCCTTAAAGTTTTTCATTTTCTTCCTGCTGTTCTTTCAGTATCCCCCTAGCCTTTGCGGCCCTTCCAATACCAGCCTGTTACTGGCCCCAAGATTACACTTGTTACAAAACCATTTTCACCATGAGAAATAATTGCAGGAAGTTGGGATAAAAAAAAGGCTGGACTTGAAGCAGTAACATAAAGGGTCAATGCTGTTGAATAAACATTGTCACCATCAGTAAAGTCACTCATACTGAAGAATGATCAGAAGCCTCCTTTTTCTGTAGACAGTTCTACCATGGTTCCTAACAAATATTTGTGATGTCAAAGATATTTTTAGTTTTTTTATACTTGCATTGAAATACACCTGCAGTATCACAGAGTCAGAGAGGAATGTGTACCTGTGGTGTATGTTGTATAACTGGTAGTAGGACGATGAGGCTTTAGTGCTGTTAGGATCCAAGCTGGAAGCCGAAGATGATTTGGCAGGAAGATCGCGAGAGCTGCTGCTTCGGCCAAGTGTTAAAGTGTGTGATGTGCTGCAGAGTGTGTGACTGTTAGCAAGAGTTAAAGACACACACACCTACCTACAGCTATTTGTCTAGGGCAAAGACATGATTATTCATAGAGTGGGTAGTTACAATATAACACTAAAACTCACAAGTTTTACAGTGTATGTGGTATTTTCCAGTTACAACTGTCCTTCAGGTATATCCTTTATATCCCCAAATTCTAACAATATACTCTAATTTCCATTCTTGTTATGATAAATCCACAGTGTCCCCCAAATCCACAGTGTCCCCCAAATACCCGCTCCTTCATCACCTTAAATCCTTAAACACCGTAACCATCTAGCGCAACATAGCATAGCATAGCACTTAAATTTCTATAAAATAACCATTTAGGTGGTACTTGATTACAGGTAGGCTAAGTTTAAAATGTTATTAAATGTTAGCATAATAGCATTTAAATTTAGCATGGTCTAAGACAATTTAAGTCAGTGATAAAATTATGCAGGATCTTAGAATGAAACAGAATTATAAACATGCAATGCTTGATAGTTTTAATAGAATTAATGATTTTGTTAGTAATAGGTGCTTGAATGAAATAAATTAACAAAATAAATTACATCAACAAAAATCAGCAGCTACACTGAAAATGTAGTAATTTACAGAATACAAGGAACTGCAAGCCAAGATTAAGCCTTACAAGTTAATTACCAAGTAAACCAACATCTAATCTAAATCTAGCTCAGAATCTATTTAGACTAACCTGGTTTTAAATAGTTTTATTTTAGCTAAAGGCTTGACAGAGCTCAGTTATACATAAAGAATTAACTGATCTTAGATCGTAAAAAAGCTGGATTATAGCTAGTTTATATATAAAGGCCAGTTTTCAGTTCTAGATAAATGTTGGGCTGAGCTCGCTTCGAGGTAAAGGCATGGCTAAGTGTGGTTCTAGATAAATGCCAGGCCAGGGAGTTCTAGGTAAAAGCTAACCTGCGTTGGTAGCTGGTCGTTCGGTTCAGGAAGGCTGTGTCATTGTTCTTTGGGTCTTCATCCCAGCGTCTCCGTGAGTAAGAACCGCTGCGCACCAAACTGGCCGCCGAGTCCCTAAGAACCAGAGACTACAGTAGAACCATGGCATGTACAAGTGCTAAGATGCGCATGTGTGAGAGAGACGCGTTATTGTAACATAATAACTATGTATTTTACTAGTAAACTTAAATTTAGGGGTCGCCACAGTGAATCATCTGTCTCCACCTATTCTCTACATCCTCTTCACTCACACCCACTAACTTCATGTCCTTGTTTATCGCATCCATATATCTCTTCTTAGGTCGTCCTCTTTGCCTTCTGCCTGGTAGCTTCATTTCAATCATCATTCTAACAATATTTATACTATCCCTTCTCTGTACATGGCCAAACCACCTCAATCTTGCTTACATGACTTTCTCCCCAAAACATCCAACATGAGCCATCCCCCTGATGAACTCATTCCTAATCCTGTCCAATCTCATGACTCACAAAGAAAACCTCAACATCTTTAACTTTGATATTTCCAGCTCTGCCACCTGTCTTTTCCTTAGCACCACAGTCTCTAAACCACACATCTTAGCTGGTCTCATCACTGTCTTGAACACCTTCCCCTTAATTCAAGCTGATATTCTCCTGTAACACATTACTCCTGCAACGTTTCTCCACCCATTTCAAGCCATCTGTACTCGCATCTTTACCCCTTTTACACACTCTCCATTACTCTGGACTGTCGACCCCAAGTACATGGGGTACTCCTTTACCTTTTCACGCTGTAATCTCACTGTTCCACTTCCCTTCCTTTTATTTAAACATGTACTCTGTCTTGCTACGACTGACTTTCATTCCTCTTCTCTCCAGAGCAAACCTCCACCTCTCCAGGTTTTCCTTTACCTGTTCCGTGTTCTCACTACAGATCACAATATCATCTGCAAACATCATTGTCTAAGGAGATTCTGTGTGTCCTTGTCTGTCAACCGATCCATCACCACAGCAAACAAGAAAGGGGCTTAAAGCTGATCCCTGATGCAGTCCCACCTTCACATTGAACTCCTCTGTCTGACCTACTGCACACCTCACCACTGACAGCAAGCGAGCATGAGAGCACAGCGAGCGAGCACGAGAGCACAGCGAGAGCGACGAACTAAAGAAAACAAACAAATCAGCAACTTACGGTACGTAAAATGGCAAACTTTCAGCTCGTTCAGTGTGTAGAGTGCAGGATGTTTAGAGAGTCTTCTTCTGCACTTAGCGATAATTTTATTTGTGATAAATGTGTGTTAGTTAGCACTTTGGCGGAGAAGATCCTAGTCTTAGAGGAGCGCATCCAGACTTTAGAGAGGGTTAGCAAGGAAGCGTTTAGCTCCCCCGCAGCGGCGAGTCTGGATGCTACAGGCGTAGCTAGCCTGCCCCCGACTCCGGCATTAGAGCCCTCACAGCGGGGCGAATGGGTGACGACTCGGCGGCATACTCGCGCAGCCAAAGCTACGGCTAAGGCTTCGGCTAAGGCTAAAGCTAAGGCTAACCCACCGGAGCACGCCACTACGCTTCACGTGCCCGATAGATCTGCCCTCCTCAGTGAAGCACCCACTGAGAAACCTGAAGGTACTCTGGTTATTGGAGATTCCAAAGTGAGGCACGTGAAATTAGCTAGACCTTTAGGGGCGCCAGCGGCAGTAGTTAGATGTTTGCCAGGAGCCAGAGCACCGGACATAGCAGATAATCTTAGGGCTGTAGGCCAGCACAGGTTTTCAAAGATAGTGGTTCATGCTGGTGCTAACGATATACGCCTTCGACAGTCGGAAACTAGTAAGGCTCACTTTATAGAGGTGTTTAAATTAGCGAAGGCGATGTCCGATGTAGTAGTATGCTCTGGCCCCATACCAATGCGACGTGGTGACATAGCTTACAGCAGGTTATGGTCACTGAACCGCTGGATGTCCAGGTGGTGCTCCGAAAACAGGGTGGGCTACATCGACAATTGGAAAACTTTTGAGGGCAAAGCTGGCCTGTTAGGACGGGACGGTGTCCATCCCACCCGGGAAGGAGCCGCTCTCCTTTCTTGTAACATAGCTCATAGTCTTAGAATAGGACTAGTTAATCGTTGACTACCCAGAGCCCAGGCCAAGCAGCAGACCAACAGGCTAATCCGACCGTCTGCTAGCTGCACTGAGTCGTCACTCAGGGTCCATAATATTGAGACTGTGTCTGTTCCCCGAGCTATACAATATAAATATAGAAAAACCCCAAAAGTTTGCTTTAGTAATTTAATTAATATAGATATTCGTAACTCAGAGAATACTGAACACACAGCCTGCACCTCTGATCTGAAGCTAGGATTGTTAAACATTAGATCTCTTACTTCTAAAGCGCTTATGGTTAATGAAATGATCTCAGATCTGGATTTTGACATTTTATGTTTAACAGAAACATGGACTAAACCGGACGAGTATGTAGCATTAAATGAAGCTAGTCCTCCAGCTTTCAGCTACATACATCAGCCTCGCCCTAATGGTAGAGGTGGAGGCGTCGCAGTTATTTATAATAATAATCTAACTATCGTACCGAAACACGGACAAAATTTTAATTCATTTGAAGCTCTCTACAGTAACCTTACATCTGCAGAGACAAATAATAAGCAGAGCCAATCGATTTCTCTAGTTCTTATTTTACAGACTTCTTTACTCGACTCAGTGGGAGTAAATCAGTGTGTAATAGGACCCACTCATAAAGCAGGTCACACGTTAGATTTAATACTATCTCTCGGAATAAGTATAAGTAATATAGTAACAACTCCTCAGTGCGAAATTATTTCTGATCACCATCTTATATCGTTTCAAATGCGTCATACTAATAGTGCACATGGCAGCGCCGCGCTACCGCTTTAAACGTACATTTACATCAACTTCTGCTCAGAGCTTTATTAATTGTCTTTCAGACTTGTCTTCTGTCATTGGATCACCGTCTGATCCGACAGAACTCGAGCAGGCGACTGAATACATAGATGCCGCTTTCCGCTCTACATTAGATAACGTGGCTCCAGTTAAAAGAAAAAATAATTAAAGATAAGAAACTCGCTCCATGGTATAATGAACACACGCGCTCTTTAAAACAGAGCGACCGTAAACTAGAACGTAAATGGCGCCGATCTAGAGTGCTGGTTTTCCAGGCAGCATGGAAAGAGGGAATTCTAGCTTATAAAAAAGCTCTTAGTGTAACTAGATCAACGTATCTTTCTAACCTTATTGAAAATAATAAAAATAATCCTAGATTTCTATTCGACACCGTCGCAAAATTAACTAGGAATAAGACGACCTCAGAAACCTGCACCATAACTGCGTGCAGCAGTTGGACTTTTTTGATAATAAAATTGCAAACATTAGGCAGAAAATTCACGCTTTAAAACCGGACCTTTTGAATGATTCTGATGAACAATTAACCGCATCAGATCAGAACTTAGAAAATTTCACTCCTCTGGAAGAGAAAAACCTAATCGCACTCATCTCTTCCACAAAAACCATCAACTTGTGTGTTAGATCCTATACCAACACACTTTCTTAAGCAAATTGTACCGGCAGTATCAGAACCCCTGTTGAAAATAGTTAACTCTTCTCTCAGCAGTGGGTATGTTCCCAAATCTTTTAAATTAGCAGTGATTAAACCTTTAATTAAGAAACCTGACCTTGACCAAAATGAGCTGTCAAACTACAGACCGATATCTAACCCTCCGTTTATCTCTAAAATTATAGAGAAGGTAGTAGCGCAACTATGTTCATATTTACAAAGAAATAACATACACAAACTTTATCAATCAGGATTCAGGCCTCACCACAGCACAGAGACGGCACTGGTCAAAGTAGCTAATGACCTCTTACTGGCATCCGACCAAGGCTGTGTCTCGTTGCTTATATTACTTGACCTTAGTGCGGCTTTCGACACCATAGATCACGATATTCTTCTTCACAGATTAGAAAAAATTAGTAGGAATTAAAGGAACAGCTCTTGCGTGGCTTAGTCCTATTTAACCGATCGTTATCAGTTTGTAGATTTAAATGGTGATTATTCTGCGTGCTCCCTTGTAAAAGTATGGTGTTCCACAGGGCTCGGTTTTAGGCCCACTTCTTTTCTCTCTTTACATGCTGCCTCTGGGAAACATAATTCGTAAGCATGATATCAGTTTCCACTGTTACGCTGATGACACACAGTTATACGTCTCATCAAGGCCTGATGCGAAAGGCCAGTTTAATAAAATTGAGCAATGTGTGAAGGAAGTAAGAGATTGGATGTTATGCAATTTCCTCTTGCTTAACGCTAGCAAGACGGAGGTTCTGGTTCTAGGACCACAGGTAGCTAAAAGTAAGCTTCCTGATCACACCTTAAGCCTAGACAGTCTTTCTGTTTCACCGAGTGCAACAGTAAAAGATCTGGGTGTGATTTTAGATTCCAATCTCTCATTTGAAGCCCATGTCGACAATATTAGCAGGATAGCGTTCTATCATCTCAGAAATATCGCTAAAATAAGAAATATCTTGTCGCTTTACTGATGCCGAAAAATTAGTTCATGCGTTTATCACATCCAGGCTGGATTACTGTAACGCTTTACTGTCTGGATGTTCAACTAGGTGCATTAATAAACTTCAGCTAGTCCAGAACGCAGCAGCGAGAGTCCTCACTAAAACTAAAAGGTACGAGCACATCACACCAGTCCTATCCACACTGGCATTGGCTCCCAGTGAGACACCGCATCGATTTTAAAATACTACTTTTAACTTACAAAGCTCTAAATGGTCTTGCACCGCAGTACTTGAGCGAACTTCTAGTGTCTTACGTTCCGCCACGCCTACTTCGATCAAAGGATGCAGGCTGCCTGTCAGTACCGTGCATTATAAAAACTACAGCAGGGGGCAGAGCCTTTTCTTACAGAGCCCCCAATGCTATGGAATAGCCTCCCTATGTACGTTCGGGAATCAGAACACAGTCTCAGTGTTTAAGTCTAGGTTAAAAAACGTACTTATTTAATCAAGCATTTTGTATTGATTCCCCTTAGATAAAGGAGCAGATCTGGGGGACTCATGGTGTTGTGTTGAGTATTATGGTGGATCTGGTATGTTTAGATGCTGTCTTCCCCTCTCTTATTGATCACGGTGTTGATGATGAGAGCGGCTGGTTGCTTAACATATCAGGGAGCCCTCATGTCTGTGTTTCCCTCTGGTTCTCCTTTTAGTTATGCTGACCTAGTTAGTCTTGCCGGAGTCCATCCTTGCACTCTACATTATTCATTTAATCAATCAAACCGTTGATTACATTGTCACTTAACTGTTTTCCTTCTTTTGCCTTCCTTTCCCTCTCTCTCTTTCTCTCTCTCTATCACTGTTGAGTGTACATACGCCACAACGGAGCTGCCGGTGATCCAGACCCCACCTCCGACCCCGTCCTGTGGGACCCTTCCTGTGACCTGCCCAGCGGATGATGCATCCACACCAGGGCGATCTAGGACGACCCACTTCGCCATAAAGACTGTTCCGGCTGCTCGCTAAGGACTAATGATTATAGTTGTTTACACACACACAATGTAACCTCATGATCCCTGCTACACTGTTTTTCACCCAAATGAGGATGGGCGTATCTCATCTCAGGGAGTTTTTCCTTGCCACCGTCACCCCCGGCTTGCTCATCAAGGACAAACTGATTTCTGTTTTATTTTATCTCATAATTTTCTTCATTGTTGTAAAAGCTGCTTTGTGACAACCTCACTATTGTAAAAAGCGCTATATAAATAAAACTGAATTGAATTACACTCCTCCTCCATCTTCTCACTCACTAAAATCCTGTTAAACAATCTAGTAAAAAATTCCGCTGCTGCCTCTCCTAGGCATTTCCACACCTCCACTCAGATCTCATCAGGACCAACTGCCTTTCCTCTTTCATCCTTTTCAAAGCCATCCTAACTTTGTTTGTACTAATCTTTTAACTTCCTGCTCCACATTATTTACCTCTTCTACCTGATTTCTCCCTCTCATTTTACTTATTCATCAACACTTCAAAAGTACTCCTTCCATCTTCTCTGTAAACTCTCCTTACTTGTGAGCACCTTTCCATTTCATCCTTAATAACCCTAACCTGCCCATCTCAATTCTGCCTTGCTAACCTGTACAAGCCCTTCTTTCCTTCTCTAGTGTGTAATCTAGTTTACAACTCATCAAATACCTTCTGCTTGGCCTTAGCCACTTCCCTTATTAACTTCTGTCAGCGTCCCTATTCTCAGTCATACCCTTTTGCCTTTCCTCCTCTCTTTCTGTCTATTAAAGCGTTCTCCTTCTTTCCTCCTTTGACCAAGAGTAGCCCAATTGCCGCCGGCACCCTGTAGGTCAACGGCGCCGGTGGCTTTCATTGTTAACCCGAGCCTTGACCCATCTGGTATGAAATTATGACGGCTGATTCGCAGATTTAGTTTGGCAAGGTTTTATGTCGGATGCCCTTCCTGACAAAACCCTCTCTATTTATCCAAGTTTGGGACTGGCACCGAAGTCACTGGTTTGAGACCCCTGTGGCTAGATTATATATACACACAGTATAACAATATTACATAGCAATTTTTTTTTTTTTATTTAATGCTGCTGTTAAACCAAAATACACGGCATGCTAAGCTTCATTCACACTGCAATACACAGCAGTGAACAGCAGGGGGTGTTCAACACACACAAACCTGTTTTCTTTCTCATCAATGTCTGATGCACTCGGATGTCTTCTGGGGAAAGTGGGAGCCACATACGCCAGAGACTTCTCTTTCTCCTGCTTAATATAAACAAATTTAAACATTATTAGACGGCCTGTTCTTTGTGTGTGTAAATCTCAGTGCAGGTGGGCGTGGCCTGTGACAGTTTAGAGGCATTCGTGCAGGTGGGCGTCACACCTTATCCTTGTCCTTGTTATCCAGTGAGGTGGTGAGTCGGGGTGAGGAGGCTGAACGCATAACTCCGCTCAGGTCTTTCTCCTTTTGAGCCTCTTTAGTAGCGCTGATCTCCGCCAGAGCTCCATAACTTCCTGTCTTTCTCAAACCCAGTCTCCATGATGCCGGAGACTCGTCCTTACGCTCCTCCTCTTTAGGAGATACTTTACCTGCAGGTACACTCACCTGAGGAGGAGGAGGGGAGGGAAAGGAGGGGGAAAAAATTATGGTAATAGGGTAACTATAACTCTCCCCCTCTCTCTCACAAATATATATTTCTAAGTGTGTCAGTGTCTGTTTTTTTTTTAATTCGCTTTTAGTTTTCAAAAGTATTATATTTTATATAATAAGTAAATGAAATAATTGTATGATGGGGTTAAAATAAACAGCTGTAATCAGAAGAAAACACATGCAGACAGTTTGAACACATCAACAAGCTCAGGCTCTGATTTGTTAGGAATGGGCTAGTGGGAGGAGTTTATTCATTACTGGGGAGGGGCACACTCAAAGCCTCACCACTTTATTGGGCACAAGCGAAATGCCTGTTTTTTTTAAGCCCTGACGCCAAAATGCAGGACAGACCACGCCCAGTGCAGAAATATCATCACACTACAGCACGCACACACACACCAGGGTGAGGGACAAATGGACAGAGAGAGAGAGAGAGAGAGAAAGGGGGGGAGGACAAACAGACAGTTAAAAAAAAAAGAGAAAAAAAAGAGAGAGACATAAAATAAGAAAGACGAAGAGTGCGGAAAAAAAAGAAAAAGGGGTAGGAGAAAGAGAGAACGAGGGGGGGGAATAAATTATGAAAATAAGAGAGGAGATGAACAGACAGAAAAAGGGAAAAACAGAAGAAAAGTGTAAATAAAATGTGTGTCTGCTTAAAGTAGCAAATTCAGTTCTTCTCAAAGTACATTTATTCACACAAACACACTATAGATTTGCAAAGTAACAAAATGGGCAGCATTTCTCATTTCCACAGCAGCCAATCACAGACAGCCGTGTATCAGCAAGCAGCGCAGAGACTAAACACATCATCAATCAGAGTGTGTACCTTTTTCACAGGCAAGGTGGGCGTGGCCAGATTGTTCGTGGAGGTGGAGACTGGTGTCGTGATAGGGGCTGGGACAGAACTGGTAGAGTTGCTGCCTGGAGTGGACGATTTTGTTTTATCTGTAAAAGAGAAAGAGAAAGATGATTAGAGAGGAGAGACAGACATAGAACGAAAAAAAGAAGAAGGAAAAAGAAAGATAAAGTGTGTGTGTGTCTTACCCGCTTCGTTCTCTGACTCAGTGTCGTCTTCGTCCTCTTCCTCACTAGAGCAGCTAGACTCATCTTTCTTTCCGTCCTCCACCTCGTCTGCTTTCTCGGTCTCCAGGTTCTCGATGTGAGGAGCGTTCTTCTCCTCCAGTAACAGCGTCTCCTTACTGACAGAAACCCATTACATGAAATATAGGACAACACAATGCTCTCTCTCTCTGTGTGAGTGTGTGTGTGTGGTCACCTCTTCACAGCAGGTTTGGTGGACTGGTTATTATCGGCTGTAGTGGTGGTCTCTATTAAAGGAGACTTCCTAGCATCTTTCTTTTCACTCATCAGCTGGAGGACAAGAACAGATCATCACCAGGTTCCTCTGTATCTTCAGCATGATGATGTATAGAATAAATATGCTGTGTGTGATGTGTACAGTGATCATGCTGAGATTCTTACCAGATTCTGTTTCTTCTGTAACTCTTCCAAATATCCCAGAACATCTTCATCAGCTACGTCAAACGGCGTCTGACCCTGAACACACACACAAAAAAGAATCTATACATCTATTTCCCCAATCAACTAGTCACCAAATTATCCACTCATCTACTCCCTTATAATCCCCTCATCAATCCACCCAGTCACTCATCTATCAACACGAGCATCTACTCACCCATCCATCTACGGGCCCAATAAATTATCCATCTACTTAATCTCATCCAGGCACCTACTTGCCTTAGCCATCTATCTACTCATCAAACCATTCATCCACGCATTTCTACCGGCATCAATTTACACCTACATGCTCATCCAATCATATGTGGCCTGTGAGAGAGATCTATGATGTTAGTACAGGTGGGCATAGCCTGAGAGAGAGATCAGTGGTGTTGGTACAGGTGGGCGTGGCCTGTGAGAGGTCAGTGCCATTACCAGAGGTGGGCGAAGCCTGTGACTGATCAGTGGTGTTAGTACAGGTGGGCGTGGCCTGTGTGTCTCACACGTTAACCTTGTCCTTGTTATCCAGTGAGGTGGTGAGTCGGGGTCTCAGGCATCTACGGACCCAATAAATGATCCATCTACTTAACATCTCATCCAGACATCTTCTCATCCAAACACCTACTTGCCTCTATCTAGCCATCTATCTACTCATCTCAACCATTCATTCACGCATTTCTACTGCCATCAATTTACACCTCCATCTATCCATCTACCTGCTCATCCAATCATACATCTCCTTTCCCATCAATTAATTACCTCAATCATTCATCCATCCATCTTTAAACCTACATACTTTAACCAATCATCCAGCTTATCTATCCACACATCCTTTTTTCCTTTCAACCATCCACTAATCTACCCACCCATTTATCTTATATCCATTCACTTCATTCTTTTATAATTTTTGTATTTACCCATTTATTCATCCATCCAGCTATCCATCCAACAATCCATGTACCCACCTGTTTATTACCTTATCCATCCACTTACCTACCCATCATCTATCCATCTAAGAAGCCTATATATTCACCCACCCATCTATTCAGTCACCATCATAGATCCATCTACCCACCCCTTCATTGATTCATTCATTCATTTTTTCACCCATCTATCCATCCATTCAGCCACCCAACTACTCACCCACTCATTCATCCATCCAACTACTCACTCCATCCATACATCCATTGATCCCCCCATGCTGCATTGTTCATCCCATCCACTCCCCCATCATTCATTTATTCAGAGTGCTGATTAATTACCACTTTATTAAGTGTGTCCATGTCGCACAGGTTCTCCACCAGGATCCTGCAGGCTTCATCCTTCCCCCAGTGAGCAGCAGCGTGAAGAGGAGTCCAGCCGTCATAATCTTTAATATTTACATCATAACCAGCCTGGATTAAAAGCCTGAAACACACACCGCATTAGACATAATGCGAGAAAAAGTAGTGAGAGAATATATATATATATATATATAATTTATATATAATATATATATATATATATATATATATATATATATATATATATATACACACACACACACAATGGATCGGAGAGGTTACTGACTTCAAAACCTCGGTGTAGCCTTTAGCCGCGGCAACGTGCAGTGCTGTTCCTCCTGACTTGGTGTGTCGAACGTCGTTTATTTGCCCGCTGTTCAGCCACTGACGTGCATCACGTAGCATGATGCGCTCCTCCTCCTTCCTCGCTGCCTCTATATCAACACCTTTAGAAAAAAACACTAAAAACCTTCACAAAAGGGACAAAATTCACTACACCAAGGCAATACAGAAAAAAAATCCAGGAGCAGAGCCTCATTTTGCATTATTAGGACATGTGAGAGAAGGAGAGTGAATAACTACCCTGACGGTTGATCTCGTTCTTCAGCAGTTCCTCCATGGCTTCTTCCTCCGCAATGTCCATCGGTGTCTCACCTTCACTATTAACCACACCCACATTTGCACCCTCACTGATCAGGTACCTAAAAATACACAATCATTATTATTACAGATAAGCAAAGAAAGGAATCCATATACAGAGAAAGACTGAAAGAACAGTAGGGTATGTGTGTTCCAGAAACAGGACATGGAGGAAACACCAGAACAGAAAAGTACAGGCACACAGGTGGGGGGCAAAAACAGACAGACAGCTATGAATGAGTAATGTTGCTAATAAAAGTGTCAGTAACATTTACATTTTTGCCATTTATCAGACATCTACATTCAGAGAGACTAACATTCATACAACTGGACAATTGGTGGGTTAGGGGCCTTCCTTAGGTGCCCAATAGTGGCAACTTGGTGGTGCTGGGAATTGAACGCACAATCTTCCCAAGAGCAATGAACTACCACCACCCATCAATATGTTATTATAGATTATATTACTGCATAATGTAACAGTCCCTTTGTGTGTGTGTCGGTGAGGACATTTAACTAGGATAAACGAGAGAAAGACAGACAGGTAGATAAAAGATAGAGACAGAAAGACATATGATAGGTAATAAGACAGGATGGGTAAATGGCCAAACAACAGACAGAAGAGAGAGACAGGTCATAAGCCAGACAAAATCCAGAGAGGTAATTTAGGCTGCATTTTTTAACATTGCAGGTCGTAATGCCCAGGTCAGATTTTTCATGCTGACCAGTGGACAAAGACAAAACGATTTATTCAGTATTTTGCATCTGCATCGTGTTTACCAGTCAGCAAAATATTGATCTCTTTCGGCAGAGAAATAAAATAAGTCCTTGTTACAGCCTGGGCGAATGGAGCATTAATCGCGACGTTATATGTATATATCTTTTTATTGACTGTTTACAGACAAAACAGATTAGAAGTAAACAAAAAAAATATATTAAAATAAACAGTCGTGCTATTATATATATCTATGTCTGTGTCCACATGAGTTGACTTTATGCTCCACAGTCACTTATTTAATGACGTTCGACTCACATTAAAAGGTAAAAATCCGATCTGGCTGTTTACACTGCACACACTTATGCACGTATCCGATTCATATCCCATTAATTACGACATACCAATGAGGCCATGGGGAAACATGGGGAAGTGCCTACCCCCACACCTCAGGGTGTATAATTAGTGGAGTGAAAGTATTGGCCCTCAACAAGGGTATAGTGGGTGGGGGGGGCTAGGTTATATAAAGAGTGAAGAAATTATTGGCCCCTGAGGGTGTATAAGGAGTGCAACAAAATTCTCCCCCCCCAATGTGTATAAGGAGTGGAGTGAAAATATTGGCCCCCCTCAGAGGGTGTACTCACTCCGCGATGTCCACATATCCACAAGAAGCAGCAGCATGCAGGGGGATCCAACCTTCATTATCTGGTTGATTAATACAGGCGCCATGTTCCACCAGGAAAGTCACCATGTCCATGTTATCATCTATACACGCCTGGAGATAAAACAAACACACACAATAACACTATAAAGCTTATTTCTTATTACCCACCGAGTATGCCTAAGTCTGTAGTGGTAGTAACAATACTGTTACACACACAGAGTACAGGAAAGTGCATTGTGTACAGAATCTCTGTGAATGCAAAATTAGATTGTAGGGGTCAAACATTAAAAATCAAGTCAGAAATCAGGAATCTGTGATTCTGGAGTCAGATCTTAGTGACAGTAATCAAGGCAATAATGTCAAGGCAATAACTAAATCAGCAATTTATCACCTTAGAAACATTATTAGAATTCTGGGTTTAGTGTGCAGTTAGGATCTGGAGACACTGGTTTATGTCTTTATCTGCAGTAGACTGAATTATCACACACACCCCTGACTGTCCTTTCAAGAAGATCATTAGACACCTTCTGTTCATCCAGAACACCAAAAAATTTGATCATTACACCGATCCTCAGGTCTAAACACTGACTGACTAATACATTTAGGATTTATTTTGAAGAATTGTTACTCTTTTATAAATCACTTATATAGACCCAAATCCATTACAAATATGATCACTGAACATAAACCAATCAGATCACTCAGATTATTAGAATCAAGTCAGTTAAACAAACCAAAAGTCTAAACCCACAGCCTGCTGTCGGAATCAAAAGAGATCAGGGGTCTCACGCAAGACTTGCGTTGAATTAATACTAAAACATAACGTACGGACAGAGCTGTAAATGTCAGTACTCACAAAAAAATTTGATGTATCAAACTCTAAAATTTGAAATTAAGCGCACATGCATGAGCACCAAACGCAACCTCTTCTCCTCTCTCAAATAAATTAATTTAAATATGTAACAGCTAAAAAAAAAAGGCAAAATCAAGCAAAAAAACTAAACTTCACAGAAAGTGAATTCGAGGTGCTACTATCAAAGCTAAAAACGAAAAAAATTAACAACAAAAAGTTAGCGGAAAAGTTTGGATGCGATCTGAAAAACGCACCATAATCCATCTTAAAAAGAAATGTCTGACAAGGTGGAAGTGGAAGTTAATGCGGCACACCTTGTTACGGCGGTATAGCAGAACTGGTCCTATCCAGGCACCGCTCTACAACTGACCTAGTGCGAGAATGGGCATCATGTATCTGTGCTCTCGGTCAGTTTGTGGGTTGGTAACAGCCACATCTTTAATGGATAACCACAGTCTCCTAATAGGCAGTTGATTAATAAATGCACAAAAAAGATGGCACCCTTACAGAAGTGTGCACGTTGATGCTCAATTGCGCACTCATGCCTTTAAAACACGCCAATTGATCAAAACCACAAAAATGGATGTCGCCAGACCGATTACGAGAGGCCAATTTTGTGGTGATTTCACTGTAACAGTGAAGTGGCATACGAAAGTTTTGATACCTAATCCCCCGATGTGTTAACTCGTCACATCTTTAATCCAACTGCAAACAAATCTTTTAATCACACTTAATTAAAAGCACAACTGATACAACGATAACCGATTTCATTCATTTTAATCAATGTTTTATTTTTTTAGTTAAGTTTTTGGTTTTTAAGTGAAACAATTTATTTAAATATCATAAAAAGTTATTCGTTTGAAGCATGAATACCACCTGTATAATGTGCTATAGAAATGAACGTAGCTTCCTTCGCGTGTGTTATATTTCCGTAAGTGCTGATACAAAGATGACTAAAAAAGAACATCTGAGAATCATATGAACACAGAGCAGCAGCCAACATACCATATAAACACGGTGACTGATTCCGAGCGTGTAACCCTGTTCAGCTACAAACAAGACAAATTAGACCAATGCCAGCTGAAATACCCACACATCGAATCTATAACACCACAGCATATCGTAATTCCACATTGACCTGTGTGTGCATGGGTGGATGTGTGTGTGTGTGTGTAACGACACGTGCACACTATAGTGCGTCCGATGACCACATTGACTTAATTATTTAACATGTCAAAACGACGCTTGACTCGCCACCAGCATTCATCTATTATCACCGTCACTATTATAGATCATTCAACAGTCAGACAACAATTAAACCAGAGAAACAGTCTTACATAGTCATGTAATCCACAAGATTATTTATTCTTCTCTCCACCTGTTGTGTTTGTTAGAATCGCGTGCTCTGATAAACGTCTGCATCCACATAGACCTGTTTTTAAAAAGCTTATTCTGTTTTCCAAATCTCGTTACACATTTAAAATGTATAAATTAAATTAAAAGACAGAGAGACATGCGTGTTGTGTTATTTTGTTCTGGCGTACATACTGAGAACAGGAAGTTGCTGTGTTTTCAGTTAAAAACTGTGTGATGATTGGCAAGTGTGTGCGTATGAGTGTGTGAATGGGTATGTTACTGTGTGTGTGTGGTTTTTACGTTAGCACGACGCATGGCTGTAATAAGCAACGCATTTCCTTATACAGGAAGATGATGTGCACGTGTGTGTGTAAGAAATAGAAATCTGCTCTCTGTACAGGCCACCTAGAAGGTGTAGCAGGCAACTGCAGCATTCCAATAGAAATTCACAGATAATGTGTGGTGTGTGTGTGTGGTGGTGTGT